>JAZBGY010000277.1:0-78099 GCA_037414755.1 Lydus trimaculatus | reverse complement strand
CGTCAAAAGTCCCAAAATGACTTAAAATTGACGTCATATTGACGTACTTTGCTGCCTGGGTACTATATGTTTTGATTTCCATAATATGTTTATTACAAGCACAATAAAAATTATGATATCTTGAAAAATAATAACAAAGCTAAACAAAACTAATTAGAATTAGTTTCTCTATCTATATACCAAAAGTCTATTATGTAAACTTACGTTGTCTGAGGGTAGCGAGAGCGAGAACGGGCACTGTAAAAGTTCCTCCAAGGGCCTCAAAAAAATGACGTTTCAATTAATGTATAACGAGATCCAGGTCATTTTTGACACCAGACCATTGTCGGATTTGTTAGCCCTGGTTGAACAGAAGAGACTTAAGCCTATGACGCTCCAACGTTAGGTGGACTTGAGCGGGTTGAACGTAAAATATAAGTCCTATTATACTTTAAACTATCAATAAAATCATTGTTAATTGACTGATTGATTGGTTGATTATTTGGACAGTCTTTCGCAGAATAATGTAAAACTGATCGTGAGAATAGAAAAGTCAGAAGCTAGATTAGATTAGATTAGATTATAGAGGTCATTTGGCCATTGTAGCCTTCCTGAACTGCGACCACAGCTAATCTATTGTTCTTAACCCTCCATCTGTTGATATCCCAGGAAAGATATCTTTATAGCAAAGCTAACTATTTCTTTGGGATACTTCTTTGCTACTTCAGCAGGTGATAAAACCACCCTGCCTTGGTTGGCGAGTCTTATATGGGTCAAGACGTCACATTTGCATAGTATGTGTTCGGAGGTTTCGTTGTCCGATCGACATAATCTACATCTCTCGCTGTCTGCTTTGCCCAGTTTTTTGAGATGGTATCTCACTGAACAGTGCCCAGTTAAGAGTTCCGTACCCAGTCTTAGTTCGTTCCTTTTTAGCTTTCTAACATTCTGAGGCAAATAGTCAATAAACTTTTTTGCCTGCCAGGAATATTGTTTCCAGTTTTCCACAAGAAAATATAGTGCCATGAAACAATGAAAACCCCAAAACTATAATTGAGTCTTGTGCCAACTTGTTTTGTGATCCTTTATCAACACTAATAACAAAAAAAAAAAACGTTGGTTAATTATTGCTTATATTTTGACTCAATTGTTGTTAAAAAATACAAAGTTATTGATTAAAAAGAAATGTATTGTTAGATAGCGAAAAATTCGGCAAATTGAATAAATATCGTCGAAATGAAGATGAATTCCCACATCAGGCAACCCCGCTTTGTAATCGCTAAATTTGCTGCCATCTATTATCATTATAATAAAGCAGTTATTCCTCTCTTGAGAAAGATGGACATATATGTATCTACCGTATGTGACAGAGATCAACGCTTCTCCCACTCCATATTCTAATCAACTAATCAGATGATCAAATTCAGTATTTTCAAACTTGTTCATATTTCGGTTAACGTTACGGTGTGTTGTTTGTTTTCCTGTTATTGAATTTTTATTAAAGAAATCATCATTTTATTTATAAAATGATTGGAAAAACATCAAGAGCCGTTGGCAAATTAATTCAAGAACATCTGAAAGATACCAACGTGCCACCTGAATTTCAAAATGAAACAGCTGAATTTATGAGCACAATGATATCTCATGAATGTTACGGTAATGCAGAGTAAGTTCAATTTTATTTAAAAAAAAAACAACATAATCATTGAATTTATTTTGTGTTGATTCAAGCTACAAATGGTCATTGGATGATTTCGAAGTAGGTAAAAGATTAGGACGTGGAAAATTTGGTCGTGTATTTTTATCTAGAGAGAAAAAGACTGGCTTTATCGTTGCATTAAAAACAATATTGAAGAAGGAAGTTGTAGAAGGACGTGTTGAACGACAAGTTCTACGTGAAATTGAAATACAAAGCCATTTAAAGTAAATGTTGATTATAAGTACATTTTTTGTATTACGAATTTTATTGAAATTGTAATTACCGTTATAGACATCCAAATATTTTGCAATTATTATGTTGGTTCCATGATGATTTTCGTATTTATTTGGTATTAGAGTATGCTGGTAAAGGTGAATTGTATGGTCATTTGAAGAAGAGTCCTGGTGGTCGTTTCAATGAAAACCAGTAGAATAACTCACATTTCTGTTATCTATTTAATAATGTTGAATTTATTTAAGGTCAGCAAAGTATATTTATCAAGTAGCTGATGCACTCCATTATTGCCATCAAAATCGTGTTATACATCGTGATATAAAACCAGAAAATCTATTATTAACAATAACAGATGATGTGAAATTAGCTGATTTCGGTTGGTCAGTACATGCACCATCATTACGTCGTGCAACAATGTGTGGTACATTAGATTATTTACCACCAGAAATGGTAGATGGTCGTCCATATAACGAATATGTTGATCATTGGTGTTTAGGTAAATAATAATCGTTGAAGAGAAGAAAATAATAATGATTGTCTTTATAATTACAATATTATTTTCAGGTATTCTTTGTTATGAATTTCTGGTAGGCAATCCACCATTTGAAAGTGAAACGGATACAGAGACTTATAAAAAAATTAGAGATGTGGCAATCAAATATCCCAGTTTTATAAGTTCTGAAGCTAAAGATTTAATTTCAAGGGTAATTTATAGAATGATTGGCAAAACGTTAACGATAAATGCGGTTATTTGTGGAAATTAAACACAAAAATTCCATTAGGCGAATGTATTCTAAACTCTAATTTTATGCACTTTCAGAACTATTTCAATCACAATTCATACTTACAGATCTCTTATAAGCCTCAGAGCTATTAACCATTTAATACAATGATTGCAATACGTAATCTGTGGTGTCTGAGCCTTGTAACTATGCCGTTTCTGGAGTCTCAAGGGGGTGACGCAGCAAGTAGGGTCTTTTGAATAATATCAAAGAGTATAGGGTTTCAAACCTCGTCGGCTGTCTGAAATTTTTATATTTTATTTTAGCATTGGCTCTTATGGGCTGCTTTCCCTCCATCTTATACTCTTTGGTTTGAGTTTGAGCTCAATCAAAATTTGATTGCAGACTTTGTATGTTGAGGAATATCATGTTGATGTGCAATCGTCAAATCATGGAATTTGTAGAAACCCTTGAGGCTATTTTTCATATTTGCTGCTATCCCCCATGTCTTTTTAAGTTTATTATTATTTTTTTTTTTGCAAAAATATGCCAATGCTACTGGATAGAACGCACAGAGAAGCGGCAGATTGCCTATTATCTTACATTCATTGAATTAAGAATCGAATTAAATTTTCAAATTTTCGAAAACCGTGTAACTTGACCTTAAAAAAGGCAATAGAAATCGTTGCTAGACGAAAACAAATCAAGTTGATCCATCTTCAACTTTTCAATTATAGAAGATGTGATACTCCAATCGCCTTTAAAATTGGAGTAGTGGCGTAAAATTGGATTATGAGCACTGTTTGCAGATTGATTGATTCCCACAAATAGCTTAAATTGTAATTTATCATTACCTATTACTGAATTTTTGTTTTTAATTCCAGTTGGTTGTTTTCGAAAATAAAAGACGATTAAGTCTAAAAGATGTCATGGTTCATCCGTGGGTTGCAAGGAACAAATAATGTTGATTTGGATGTTTGGCTTTGATCTGTTTTTATATAATTTTGTAGTATTAGCTTTGAAGTTTTTTAATTTTGTATTTTTTGAATGAAAATTTGTATTTCAATTGAAAAATAATATTTTTTTTTTGGTAGAATAACTGTTTCGTTGTTGTTCTTATACTCCAGTTGCATAATTTTAATTTTCCCACTAGTTTACCTACGATAACCACTGAATAATTCTCATACATAGCTGGACTTGTGATTTAAGTGGACAAAGTTGAAAACGAATTAAAGGTCAATTTAAGAGTCTTCATCTATTCTTAAGCTAGAATCAATGATGGAAAAAAATGAAATGAACACCTAAAGTCTATCCTAGGTTCCCTACAATAGAACTTTAACAGTATAAACTTTCATTTTTGCTAATTAATCCATGAAATTTTACGTGAACGAATTCGCAAATCTTACCTATCCAGGTCCGCCACCTAAAGCCCTATCCACATTATCGTGCCAGTCTCGGTTCGATCTCGAGCCGTTGGGCGTTTTCACATTTAGCGACACGACACTGGCACGACAACGACAGCGACATCAGGACAGTACCGATACCGACACGATATTGGCGATATATTTTCACACTGCAACCGATACAACACATGCAGTTGTCAATTGTCCAGAAACGGCCATTTTTGCAAAAAAATATCACAGCACTCATAAAAAACAAACAACGACACTTCAAGTCGGCCGACGACACGAGTAGAGAGACTGCTACCCGCCGACACGTCGTTGCCGGTAACGACACGCTACCGATATATCGGCGAGTGTGAAAGCATTCCCATTTATTTACGCGCGATTACGAATCCACCGATGTCGGTGTCGGTGTCGTATCGGTAAATGTGAAAACGCTCATTCTTATATGGGAAATGCATAAGCCTATTCACACTGTCGGTACCGCTCCAGCACCGGTCCAGTCTCGCTCCGATACCGATCCTTCAGAAACTATATGAGACTGGCACTGGCTCGGCATGGACCAATAGTGTGAACAGGCTTCGTTCCAATCCCGGTTCGTCCCCGCCAAAGATATCTATATAACACTTATCTATATCTATATAGATATCTTTGGTCCCCGCATAGTGGGGATGTGTTGACGATACACAATAACAATTTATTTCAAACCGACCGAGAGCGGCATGATAGTGTTATGTGAATAGGCTTATGCATTTCCCATATAAGAATATTTTATTGGCACGAGAACGGCTCGAGATCGAACCGAGACTGGCACGATAGTATGGATAGGGCTTAAAACTCCCCAGCCCTATAGCTTGGTCAATGTTCTTTAGAACTGACTTACTTACATTGCCAAATAATTACCGATATTGTTACGATTCCAAATCAAATGTTATTTTTCCAGGTGGTTTTGCTCTAATTTACCCTGTATCAGATTTTTCTCCTACCACAGTCACTAGAGAACTCTGCAATAGCAGGAATAGCAGTTCAATACAAGCCTATTCTATGCTACTCTCTTTTTTCAATTGCTATTGCTGATAATTGCAATATTTCTGCTATTGCAGAGTCCCCTAGTGACACCACTGTGGATAGAGCAGTTTAAGATCTTCTCTTACATATAAGAATCAATTAGGTACGCACAATTTTGTTGTTTTCATCAACTTTTGAGTGACTCGAATAATTATAAAATTGTAAAGGTCGCCGCTGGGTCAACCGGGTTGTGATAAAGTTCCCCACAAATCTCATCATTTTCTTGTAACTAACCCTTCCCCCATTTTTGTAAGTTAGACATTCAAAGTCCAATCTGTAGGACTACCCTCGCTCCTATCTTTCGTTGTCGGCCCACCGTTGGAGCGTGAATAGTGTGCCGGACTGCATGTAGAATGGTGTAGCCTTCAGCAGCCACTATATCCTACCTAAAACTGTGTTGGTTCGTGAGTTGGGCCTAAGGAAATCGTCTCCTATAAGTGCCACGAACAGTACAAGCTTACCTAATGAGGAGGACCGCGAGAAAACAAGAAGGACTAGTTGAAACAGCTAATTGGACCAATTGTGAGAGTGTGAGTGACTGCACGCTCCTGACTGTAATCCTGTAGATTGGACTGTGGATGCCCTCTTTAGCAGAATCAGTATCACCACTTTCTTCTAAGTACAATCTCAGGGGTCTAATTGATGCGTACTGTTCCATTTGGCAAAAAACAAGAGTTGATATAAAAGCCTGTGGCTGATGGAGACTTGTCCCAAGGCCAACATTAAAATTTAAAAAAAAAAAAAATTGGCAAAAATTCTGATTTTAAGTCATGATTTAATAGTTATTAAATCATGAAGACGTGCGATACGCAGGATTTTTAGTGTCGAGTTTTGTATAAATTCAATAAATAATGATAAAAACTGGAAATAATGTTATTTATTTAAAAATTTGGTATTAGGGATTTTTATGTTGGTAGTATCCAGACGTCGGACACTCTTTACCCCCACCATGCCTTTTTTTGTCAAAGTTTTGAGGCCTTTTCTATTACCAACATAACAGATTTTAAATATAAATATTGATAAATATAACCGAATAAATTACAGACAGTGGTTAAAGATAGTGGTTTCATAATAATATCTGCTAATTGATAATAGAAAACCTTATTCTCATCTCATATGGGCATTTTTACATCGTTTAACGTAACATAAAACTGGAGTATAACTGTTAGGTTGGTAACGAAAAAGGCCTCGAAACGCCAAATTTCAAGTCAAATTTATCTCCTATACTAAAGCATTGAGTGTCCGACCCCTGGTAGTATCAAAACATTTGAATCTAAAAATCAACAAATCTTGACAGTCATTTGTTTTTTTTACATAATTTTCGATTTTTCCATTAATTTCATGGAATAAATGGTATAATTATTGTCAAAATATGTCATTTTTATTATATTGATGTTCAAATGAACATTTCAAATCAAGCAATATCAGTATTTTGTTCAATATTGTTGGAAATATTTTTCACATAAAATTGACATATTATTTTTGACGTTACCAACCTAAGCAAAAAAAAACAATTGCTCTTTTTCCCCCATTAATAATGTAATTCTTTGGATCTAATCAATGTTTCTCGTTAATTTTTTAAATATCGAAAACTAATAATGTCGGACGAACACACAAACAAATAATTTTCCAGAAATTATTCACAAATAAAAAAAAAAATTTTTACAAATGCAAATATTTTGGAATTAGGTTGGCAATAATTTCGGTTTCCAAAGGATACTATACTATCTTTTGTTTGTTTATTATTTTATTTGCGAAAAATAGACGCAATATTCGTGTGGTCCTTTTAATAATTTTATAATTTGAGATTTTTTTGGTAAAATTTTACAAATTTATCAAAAATATCTCAAATTAACGATTGGCTGATACAGGTCATAAAGAAATAGGCGGCGATATTTGAAAAAAATATCCTCGTCGGCGCGACCATTTAAGAGAAGAATTTCTTCTACGGTTGATCTCCTTGAGTCAACGGTCAACGTTTTATCGATTTGACAAACGGCCATTATAAGTTTGGTCGATCTACTTCTTCTGGTAAGTTGAATACTGTTTTAAAATTCGATCTAGGCGCTTCGATTTTACGCAGTGAGGTGGAGCTTACCGTTATTTCTATCTCATTTCATCATTGCGCCCCCCCAATACGTTAGCTATCCCACTCTGTACCCCCTCCCCCCACGTCGGAATGTATGTCGTCAGTGAAACGGCCGTAACAAAATAATTTTTCTAAAGCCTCGCGTCCGTGTCACATCCGGTTTTGATCGTACGGCGAAAAACTCAATAGCCTCAGGGACGACAAAAAAACCGTCTAGCAGCCGTCTATTGCCGCTGCAACCTAGATGGAGTATGCGTATATCCAATCAAATGGGAGCTTTCACATTATACGGTTTTTATCCGTACGGCAGCTCTATAAAAACTCAGTAAAAATTGAGTTTGGGACAAATTGATACGGAAAAAATCCATGTATATAAATTGGATAATGTCAATTTGTTGTTTATTCGGATTTTTGCCGTACGGTCAAAACCGGATGATGTGAAAAGGGGGCGCCCCGTTCTAACTTGAAATCAAGTAACTTGAATCTATTTGTCAAATATAAAGCTATAAATTTCATTTGATTTGAAATATTCCTTCAAATTTGTTCAAAGTGAAATAAAGCTGATGTCAATCGTTTTATTTGACTTGAACAAACTTGATAAACAACTGGAAAATTGTGTATTATTTCGGTAGAAGGGAATTAAAGCGAAACAAATGAAAATGACAAATAAATTCAATGACATTTCATTACTTGATTCAATTGTTTTTTTTTTTTTTTTTGTGAACAAAAACTTGATTTCAAGTAATTTGAATAGTCGGGACGCGGCTTATGTATTATCAATATAATTGATAATTTAAATTTAGCGCGTTTGCCCCCACAAAAATATGGCGGCTTTATTGCCTGCGCGTAATAGGGATTTTTCATTTCTTGAGTATTTAAATTGAGAATGGTGTCTGTCCGGCGACGGAGCCTGCGTATAATTAATCGAAAGGCAATGAAGTCTATTTCTCGTTTTTAGGTGTTGTATGTTGTCTATGTATGCATATACTTATGCATATGTGTTTGTGTAAATTAATTAACATTAGTGTAATTAGACTTTAAATTATAGTTAGTTTATTACGAAGATTTTAAAGTGTTTAAGAAAATTGTATTTCTAACCTAAAAACGAGCATGTATTGGCGCCCCATTTAGCCCGCCTCTACTTTTTTTTTAAAAAAAAAACACGCAAACAATTTATATTAGAAACATTGATTAATTCTATATTATATATAGGTAAGAAAAAGTGGTGTAAGTGGGTGTTTCAACACGTGCTGCCCGTCAACGACGGTATTCAGTACATACGTGTGAAGCACAGTATTGAAAATAATGCCGGCTTCTACATTGGAACCGGTCGATGCTGCCCTACGTGCAGCATTAAATAAAAATGGCAATAGTTCTAATTCTGTGGATATTGGAACGAAAGCCAAAAGAGCATTGTTGGTCGATATTGAATTTGAATCGGCTGGCAGCTACCAAAGTACAACACTTGATAAACTCAAAACCAAATATGTTGTATTGAAAAATACTGACAATTCACAAACTGGGTATGTATCTACCGGGCAAAAAAAAGACTAATTTCACATATTAATTATAATCAATTTATAGTAAAACTGAAAATGATAATGAAAATGGACATAATAATAATAATATTAATGGTGATTGTGATGATGGTGAAGACGTATTAAAATTACCAAAATATGAATTATATCCATCTGAGGCTGTACAATTAGGTTGGAGTAAATGTGATTGGTCTATTGGTGCTGGTATGATCAATATGGGCAATACATGCTATTTAAATTCAACATTACAAGCTCTATTCCATGTACCGGCATTAGTTAATTGGCTAATCTCAGATAAAGAACATTCCCAGGAATGTTTAGATGCAGGTAAAAATTGAATTGATTTCTTCATTATAAATGCAAGAGATCAACGATTAAATTCATGGAAATTCCCCTTTTTTTGCCATATTTATGCTAATTAGCAAAAGAGAAAAAAAGGGTAGTTTTTACCGTTCTATTGATAAATCCTCAAATATACATTTTTTTAAATTTAAACAAATTATTATTTATGTTTTGCATTAATTTAAATGTATATTTGTGATTTTCCGGTTTACATAAACGCATGCGTTGATTTCCCGCAATTATTTAAATTTGATTATCAGTAATGCCAACTTAGTTGTGGTTTATTATAAAAATTACTGCTAGTATTTTGAAAATTTATTTATTTATTTATTAATTTTTATTTGTAGGTGGTTTCTGTATAATTTGTGCAATGCGAAAAACCCTACTAGATTCCCAACAACGCAATTCAACAACAATCCGTCCATTATTAATTTATAATAAATTACGTTTATTATGTCGTAATTTAATACCGGGTCGTCAAGAGGATGCCCATGAATTTTTACGTTATTTAATTGAAGCAATGGAAAAATCGTATTTGAATCGTTTTAAAAATTTCAATGAATTTGATATGAAAATCAAAGAAACAACACCATTACATCAAATATTAGGTGGTTATTTACGTTCAGCTGTTAGATGTTTGAAATGTGGATATGTTAGTACAACATTTCAACATTTCCAAGATTTATTATTGGATATTAGAAAATCACAAACATTAGATGAAGCATTAGATGGTTATTTTGCTAGAGAAAAATTAGATGATGATTCATATCATTGTCAATCTTGTCAAAAACAAGTACCTGCAACAAAACAATTCTTTTTGGAAAGATCACCAATGGTTTTATGTATACAATTGAAACGTTTTTCAATTAGTAATAGTAAAATAACAAAACCAATACAATTTCGTCAAAGATTAGATTTAACAAAATTTGCAAGACATCGTCCAAATGTTCCATTGATTTATAGACTTGTTGCCTTAGTCACACATATGGGACCTACTGTTAATTGTGGCCATTATACAGCTGTTGCTCAAGCACCTAATGGTAATTTCTATCAATATGATGATAGTATGGTAAGTTATTTGCGAAAAAAACAAAAATTTTTAATCATTATTTGTAATCAAAAATTGCTGTGATTATTTTTAGGTACGATTGATATCCCACCAGGCTGTGTTCAATACAAATGCATATATAATGTTTTATGAATTAGAATCATCGCCTTTTGCTCAAAAAACCATTTCAACAACCAATACCATAACAAATAATAATGGTATTAAATCACCATTATTATCACCAGAAAAAATTGTTATTAATAGTAATTATTTAATAACAAAACCATCAGATGGTGGTATTGGTTATACAAGTGATAAAATCTATGGTCCTGAATTACCACCAGAACGTAAATTTAATGGTAATAATATTAATGATGATAATGATCAAATACGTATAAATACATCATCAATAATCAATAATTCAATGAAAATATCTTCAAATGATACTGCAGTAAATGATTCACTTAAACTACCAAATAATGGTGTACCAACAACATGTAATGGTACACGTCCACAATTTAATAAAGAAACAAATAATGAACGACGTGAAGGTAGAAAACGACCATTACAAGACAATTCAGACGATCCAGTTCGTATTAAACATCAGAAACTAAATAATTCTGTTAAATCGAATCCAGTACAGGTAATATTTGGATTTGTATATAGGTCGATTGATTGTAATTTTTAATGTTTTATTTGATTTATTATTAGGAATTTCGAGGAATTAATGGGAATAATAATAATAACAATCAGACACCACGTATAAATACATCATCTGTGATAAATGGTAATGGTAAACGTTATTCTGATGATAGTTCAAGTGACTCAGAAATCAATCAAAAAAAGAAAAAGATAATACAAGTTAAAATATTGGATAATGAAAATAAATTACCAGTGATCAATCAAAAATTACAAAATCGTAATAATTTATTATTGACAAATCAAAAATTGAAAACTAATCAATTGATTAAACCTAAAACTACATCACCACCGACATTAATATTATTGTCGACATCATCATCATCATCATCATCATTGAAACAAACAAAAATTCAAACAATTACCAAACTTGTTCCTTATGAAACTGATGATTCTAGTAATTATTCATCAGATTCAAATAATTCAATAAATGAAATAAATGGTAAAGGTATTCCAACAAAAGTGGCTAATGTTGAATGGAAAATTATACAAAAACAAGATGTATTACCAATACAGAAAAATAATAATAATATTGAAATAAAAACCGTATCAGATGATACGATAAATGAATTATTAAAAATGTCTCATAATGGATATTCAGCACCTGTAACAACCTGGAATGGTGCACGTTCCCAATTAGATAAAGAAATAAATAATGAACGACGTGATGATAAAAAACGTTCATTACAAGATAATGGAGAGGAACAACAAATACGTATTAAACTACAAAAAATAAATAATGATTCTTACAAATCAAATCCTGGATATAATCCAGTACAGGTAATTTTTGAATTCATGTTGATTTCATTTGATTTTATTTTTCTAATATCTGTTTATTTATTTTATTAGGAATTCCAAAATATGAAAAATTGGAATCGAAATGGTAACCCTGGTGGACATTATAATAAACACTTCTATAGTGCAAATAATCGTCATAGACGTAATAATTTCCATCATAAAAACTATCAAAAAAAATACCGTTTTAGACAGTGATTGGAATCGAAGAAGATTCCTATATAGACAATTTTATTTATATATCTAGTTCAATTGATTTTTTTCATTTTTCTTTTTTACATATTTGATTTTTTCGTATTTTTTTCTTTTCATATATTTGCTTTTTTTCATATTTTTTTATATATATTTGATTTTTTGCTTGCTTTTTTTTAATGTATTTTATTGTATTTTATTATATTTTGTTTGAAATATGTTGTTAGTTTTATTTTGTTGGGGGGTTTTAATGTTAACAGTGCATTTAAAAAAATTACTGTTGTAATTGTATATTTATAAATTGTACAGTTGTAGAGTCAGTAGGAAAATATCATATAATTTAGTTGAATTTTGTTTATATAACGAAAGCTGCCATTGATTCATTATGTTAAAAATTAGGTACACATTGTTCTTGTGTTTCAACTGAATTACACCGATAAACATTTTATTGATGTTAACAGTACTCGTGTATTTATTTTAGAAAAGAATTTAATTAAAGAACGATTTTTATACTGATTTTGAAGCATTTTAGTTTATCCTCCTGTATTCCAAGTCTGTATAAGCAGAAAACTCATATAATTATTAACAAATTTCATCACACAATTTTTTGGCGCCATATTTTTAAATATCAAGGCGGAATGCATGCTGCGCGCATCATGTTAAATGTATGCTTGGTGCCAAAACTAGGAATTTTTCAGCAGATCTACTGATTTTTTTGTACATCAAAAATCAAAATTATAATTGCATACCTAAACACGTCGTCGATTAAGTTCCTAGGCTAGAAAAATATTAAATATAAGAATTAAATAAGCAATATTTGAGTCATTAGGTATCAATGATCCTTAAGGCGCTCTTGAGAAGAGGTTTTGTTTCTTTTTTAAATAAACCATGAGTTGTAATATAAAAAATTCATATATGATGCTTGTGGTGGTACGGTGGTTGGTGGCATTATGCTACTGGTTATACATATCGGTTACAGATCTTTATATCCTAATATTATCAGTTTTTCTGATCATAATAAGTCTAGATCAGCATTCATAGTAAAACCATACAATATTTTGCCAAAAGAGCTTGTTTAGTTAATTAGTAAACATTTAGTCAGTTTTCGAAGAGCAGTCGAATTGATCTCTCATCTCTCACATTGTCATACAGATATAGCATGCAAAGAAAATGTAACCTTAATCCTCTATAGTTTGACTATCACAGTTAGAAAATCGATTTACTCTGAGACCGAAAGAGAACAATGCTGTTCTGGGTATATGGCATATGGTCTGTTATAATTCTATACGAGTTCTTAATAAATAAAGATAAAAAGAGAGCGTTCCATATTTCAATTTAGCACTAAATCAAGAGCAATTTAACAATAAATAGTTCAGCTTGCCTTGAATTTTTCTTATACTGATTATATTATATCAACTTTACTAAATTTAATACGTTCTACCGACATAATGGAAGTACAGTTAGCAACTGGCAACACTGTATGGGTCATGTCACCCAGCATTTTAACCTCCAAAAACATTTCTAATAAACAATAAACTTCTATTATATAAAGTAAATTTATATACTGATGGTAAGTACACTTTTTTTTCTGGAAAGATCACCAATCTTTTAATACAATCTGATTGTTCAGTAATTACCGTTTCATCATGTCCAAAGTTAAAGTAAGTAACGAATGGAAGAAACGCGTTAAACAGGAATATATCCGTTTAAGACAACAGAAACGTTATAAACGGGCGAATGAAGTCAAACAAGCATGGAATACGAATCGTAATAAAATGACAGAAACATTGATTGCCGAACAAAAACATTGGACTGAAACTAAAGCCTATTGGACTTTGTTGCCGGACACACCATCACACGTTACATGTATGAAGAAAGCTGAAGTGATTGGTAATGAAGGTGATATTCAAGTAACACCAATACGTATAATAAATGCTGTTACACCAATACCAACAATGTACACATGGGCACCGATCCAACAAAACTTTATGGTAGAAGATGAAACTGTATTACACAATATACCATATATGGGTGATGATGTATTAGAACAAGATTGTACATTTATTGAGGAATTAATTAAAAATTACGATGGGAAAGTTCATGGTGATCGTGAATCCGGTTTTATCGATGATGAATTATTTGTTGAATTAGTGCATGCATTAATGCAATATCAAGATAATGATAAATTAGATAAGAAAGAGAAAGAACGTATTAAAGATGATGATAAAGATGATAAGAAGAAGAAAGAATTAGAATTTCCAACGTTTATTATATTTCAGGCGATCTCCTCACAATTTCCAGATAAAGGCGATCCTGAAGAGTTACGGGAAAAGTAATCTTCAAAATAACACGATAAGTTTGATTTATCATTACTTTCTAATTGTAGATATATAGAATTAACTGAAAGAACAGATCCGAATGCACCACCAGAATGTACACCGAATATTGATGGACCAAATGCCGCTTCTGTACCTAGAGAACAAACAATGCACTCATTTCATACGTTATTTTGTCGTAGATGTTTCAAATACGACTGTTTCTTACATCGTAAGTATCACTACTTTTCGCGCCTCCTGAGGGGGTTAAAAATTTGGAAAACTAAATATTGTAGTCTAAGAGCCAGCAACGGTTTCATCTAAGTCATTATATAACGCAGGACTTATATAATTATTGAATCGTGTATAGATAAGATTTTAGCACCTGAACCTCGAAGGTACATACCTCTCACCTGACAGGTAAGGTAAATAGGTAACCGTAATAGTAACACGTCTGAAATTTTTACTGAAGCAAGTGTACCATGTGTAGATAACACTTGCAATCTAGATCTCAATTCTATTTCTAACATCCTTAAAAAAATTATTAAAATGTACGATTTTCATTCAAAAGATGTGCTTTAATCGCGATGTGCGGAGTGAGAGGCAGGTATAGTAGAAACACTTAAAGGTTCGGCAACGCTGCGTTCTTCCCAACATATGTAGAGTAGAGAAAGTAAGCTGTACTTGTCTCTTTCTATATATGAGAGAGAAAAGTTAGTTCTTCCCAGCGTTGCCGAATCTTCGACTGTTTCTACTATATACCTACCCGTCTGTTGAAGCCCACGTTTTGGATGAAAATCGAACATTTTAATAATTTTTTTAAGGATGTTAGAAATAGAATTGAGATCTAGATTTTTGCAAGTATTATCTACACATGGTACACTTGCTTCAATAAAAATTCCAGACGTGTTACTATTACGATTAACTATTTACCTTAGCTGTCAGGTGAGAGGTATGTACCTTCGAGGTTCAGGTGCTAGACCCTTATCTATACACGATTCAATAATTATATAGGTCCTCCGTCTAAAACCTTGCGTTATAAAATGACTTGAATAAAACCGTTGCTGGCTACTATTGTTGGAATATGAGTTTTAATTAATAAAGAATATGGTTTTGTAAAATTTTGATACAACCTGGCATTCAGGTTTTTTGGTTTTTGTTGTGCTGCATTTATAGGACAACAAGGTAAGGTCTATAGACCTTTTAAAAACATCATTATTCATCATTTTCAATCATAAAATCATTTGCTTGAGGAGATCATCATTTCTTCTGCAGTACAATATTGTCGATTTAGCAAACTATCATTATCATTGTTTTAATAGCGTTTTGCATGGTTTATTAAATCGAGCAATCACCATAATACTAAATGTTGACTTTTTCGACTGATTTAGTTTGATTTTTTAAGGTTTGCAAGCTTGTCATCCAGGACCGAATTTACAGAAACGTCGCGGTCCGGATTTGAAACCATTCACAGAACCTTGTAGTCCTGATTGTTATATGCTTCTGGTATTCTACTAATAAATCTTTATTTATTGTTTAATATTTTGATATCGTAAATTTCTAGGATTCTGTTAAAGAGAAAATGGCAGCAAAAGCTAAACAAGAGGAGGAATATGAGAAAGAAGCTAAAGGTAAAGCGGCTAAAGAAGCTGGTCCTTCTTCTAGTGAAACAAGAACAAATAACAATACAAATCCACGTAAAATATGTAAACAACAATCCGTAGATTCTGGAAATGAAGCCAGTTCTGAAGATAGTAATGATAGTAATAAATATAAAGATTCAAATGATCAAGATCAAGTTTCAACAACAACATTATTCAGCTTATTAGGTTCATTAAGTGCTAATGATCATAAAGAATGGACCGGATCTGATGAGAGTTTATTCAGAGGATTGCATAAGATCTTCCTCAACAATTACTGTGCTATCGCACAAATAATGCTAACAAAAACTTGCCAACAGGTTAAAATTTTGCCGATGAAGATTTTTATATTTTGCTAAAATAATAAAATATGCACGCAGGTATATGAATTTGCACAGAAAGAAGATGCTGATATTCCAGACGAAGAAGCAATGCGTGACTATACACCACCACGTAAAAAGAAAAAGAAGCATCGTTTATGGTCGGTGCATTGTCGTAAAATCCAACTGAAAAAAGAATCAAATAGTAATCATGTTTATAATTTCACACCATGCGATCATCCTGGTCAAAGTTGTGATTCTCAATGTCCTTGTATTGGTGCACAGAATTTCTGCGAGAAATTCTGTCAATGCAGCTCAGATTGTAACGATTTTCTATATTTTCCCCAAATTGTTTTTGTATTAAAACAATTTTGATTGTAGGTCAAAACCGTTTTCCGGGTTGTCGTTGTAAGGCCCAATGTAACACAAAACAATGCCCATGTTATCTAGCTGTACGTGAATGTGATCCGGATTTGTGTCAGACTTGTGGTGCGGATCAATTTGATATTAGTAAGATCACCTGTAAGAATGTTAGTGTACAGCGGGGATTGCGTAAGATATATTTGAAATAAAACATATAGTTTTTTTTAATAATTCTTGTTGTAATATTGTAGACAAACATTTATTGATGGCACCTTCTGATGTGGCCGGTTGGGGTATTTTCCTCAAAGACAGTGCACAAAAAAACGAATTCATATCGGAATATTGTGGGGAAATTATATCGCAAGATGAGGCCGACCGTCGTGGAAAAGTCTACGATAAATACATGTGTAGTTTTTTATTTAATCTAAATAACGGTATATTGTTTATCGGAAATTTTGATTATTTTAATCCACATTGTTGATTTTGTTTAGATTTCGTTGTGGATGCTACAAGAAAAGGCAATAAAATCCGTTTTGCTAATCATTCAATTAATCCAAATTGTTATGCTAAAGTTATGATGGTAAACGGTGACCATCGTATTGGTATTTTTGCCAAACGAGCCATCCAACCGGGTGAAGAACTATTTTTCGATTACAGGTATGATTTTTATACATCCATTTTGCTGTTTTTTAACGTTGTTAATGGATTGATTGTGTAGATACGGACCGACCGAACAACTGAAATTTGTTGGAATCGAACGAGAAATGGAATTTTTATAAATTTTAAGGTTTTTATTATAATTTAACGGTAGATACTCGAATTAATATGAGTTGTACTTAATTTAATTTTCTTTTCCGAAAAAAATCAATATGTGTCATGATGATGAAAAAAAAAACAACAAACAGAATGAATCAAGATTAATGTTGTAGCTTTAGTTGGATGTCATTTATCATTTGTGAAGTGTATATGTTCTCTATATGATGAAAATAATGATTTTCGTGTAGAACTTTCATTTCATCATCTAACGATAAGATGAAATTTAGCTGTTTACAAATAACAAAAATTGTAATACACGTCCGCACACGTTCCTTTTGATTGTGTTAAGCATTAATGCTCGTTTTAATTGCAATTATTGTTATTTGTTTGTTTTCATTGAAAATAAAACATGAAAAATGATTCAGTTATCATGGATCCTGTTAATGAGAGTCCATACATAATGACTGATTGGTTTTATTCTGAACTGCTTAATTCGAGAGTCTACTGTATCGTACAATTGTTATTCGAAATAATAACAATAAAAATTTAATAATTTTTATTATTGTGTTTCTTCCCTCCAAAAATAAATTATGATCTGGAGCGTGAACACGGAAAGTGCATCTTGTCTAGAGATATAAACCAAATTGTCACGAACGTCTAGTTTCCGTTATAAGCGTACTCATTTTATGATCAATTTTTGACGATAAATACTAACAGTTATCTCGTTAAATTAGCCTAAAACAACAACAAACTTACTGATATTGTATTACACTAGAAGCACTTGTAGCACGAGAAATTTGCGCCCTAGCACGCTTCCGCAATTTCTTTAATTAAATAATGCTCCTCGACATTCACTTCAATTGCAATCAACAAAATTAGTATTTATCTTCAGTAGATAAAGACGTGTCAAGCGTGAAACTAATGAATTGAATTGTGATGATTCTCTTCAGTTACACAATACCAAACAAAATCTAAAGTATTTTGTATGACATCGTAAACATTGAATAGATTGAAGTGTTGTTGTTGTTGTTGTTGTCGTCGTCGTCGTCGTCGCCGCGAGCGTCGTGATGGGTACAAACTGTTTCATAGAGCGCATTGTTCCAACAGTGCGATTATTTAAAGAGTACTCCTCCACCAGTTGCTGGCCGGCCAGCGCCGGTATCAGTTAAGCGTCAGTTTTCTATGTGCATTTATGTGGTTGAAACAAATTGAGAAAAACAGCGTCGAGACGCAATCGCGTATTATTCGCTTCGATTAATTCAATATTACCCTGTATGTATTGAAACTGCTAAAAAAAATTGGAATAATGTCAGAACAAGGTAGGGTGAATTAACTTTAATTAGTTTTTTTTTTTTTTTTTGTAAGTTTAACAACAAAAACAAACTCAACACGTGTGTATATTTTTAAAATTGTTGTAATCACGAATTGCTAAACACGATCTATCATCCTTCTAAACGATATTTATTGTCATTGGACGGAATTTATTTGGAATAATTTCGTCTAGTTATTATTAGAATTTTATAATTTATATGTTAAAGTTGTTGTTTATTTATATATAAATCAGTTTAATCATCTCTGTTGCAAAAACTCGATTATTTTTTTTTTCTTCTGTTTCATTAAAGTGGCGCGAAAATCGTAAAACTTGTAAAAACTTCACTTTCCAATAAAAAGTGAAACTTTTATACACCACCGTAAATACGAGCAAAACCATATTTCCATCGAAATGGATGAGATAAATGTTGGTAAAGTTTATTAAATTTATGCTGTCTTACAAGTTTAATAAATGCGTGTTGTTTAATTCACGCAATGGCAAAATTTTATTATTTTTTTCCATCACGAATTCCAACTATTTTTAGCAATTATTACAAGGTGGTGAAGAATTTTCTATTTTTTTTGTTAACTTGAATGTAAATCAAAATAAGTGAAGCTGAAGTCGCATCTATGCTTTGACATTAAAAAGAACCCGTTCATCACCAATTTCATATATTATAAAGTAAGAGAAACAAATAGCGTTAAATTGGTGAACTTTCCCAAAATTGTTGATTCAATATATTTATCAACGTCATATTATATGGAGTTAAATGGTCATTTCATAATAATGACATTAATAAAGGGTTGCCGTGAAATGTAATTAAAACCCTTCAAATTTTCCACTTCATTAATCGAGTTTTAGATTGATGTTTTTTTATATAACAAAAAGTTTTTATTTTAAAATCAATAGAAGAGTGTTGAAAATTTTCAATTTCAATTATAAAAACTATTCTATTGGATATATCTTTGACAAAGGAATAGTTTATTTTTAGTAACCTTTTTCAATCTGTGGTGACATAATTGAATGTGTTTAGATGCAAAATTGTTTGACCTAAACGTTCAATTATAACAATTCCAACAATACTATTCCAGTCTTTCTTGTTTGCCTTTATATTGTCTGAAAAGAGGAAATGAAACATTTTAAAATGGCTCTTTCTAATTAGCAAGTCAGTGTTTGTTAATTACAAAATAACAAATTTATGTTCGTTAAGTACACTCAGTTTCACATGAAATGTACCATTTATTAAAATTAAAGCTCTCTATACAACTTTGAAATTTTGGCAAAACAGCCACTTATTCTAGTTTACTGAATAATCAAAATTTTCAATTGATGCGTAGAAAATTTAACAAAAAAATTTTTAATAATGAGTTACATCACAATGAGAAATTCAGTCGCCTTGGATGAAATGGTTTGTCTTTTTGAGGGAGTTGATGTAGCAGCTGATCCAGCTTGTCAGGGAGTCTTGCCAAATTTCTCAATATCCTACACACCATGTCCTAGACCTATACAAACGACTATAAGTCTAGTGGCAGTGCAGACCAGGTCAAAACTAGCAACTGAGTTCGCTCTAGAGCGCGGATTCCCAAAGTGTATTCCGTGGAACCCACGAAATAATTTTGCCACTCAACGGGACACAATAATTTCATGAAACGCGAATAGTTTTATTATGAAACATGAAATTTTAAGTCACATAGAATAATAAAGGATACCACATGCAAAGCTCTGAATTCTGCCAAGATAGCGGTTTGTTACTTCTTTTTTTAAAGTTGTGATTAATATGGGGAGAATTCTGCGATGTATGAAACACTGATAAAGGTTCCGCGGAAGAATCTGTTTGGGAACTACTGGTCTAGAGACCTTGCCGTGATGTTAGCAGTCTGTAACCTAGAATTATCTTGCGGGAAACTTCCGTTTGGTAATTCCAATACTGGCCTTACAGTGCACCGCAAATCTCGCCGTACTCCTCGATATCGTCGAACACTCCTATGAGCATTATTTACCCGTAAAGAAAATCTCGATTCATCAAAAAACGCGGTATCATCCCACTGAGGATCCCAATTTCGTCGTTTTTCACACTACGCAATTTTGGCAGTCCTGAGGATGGGAGTTGATTGAAATGTCGGTTTGCACGGTATAAACGTCAGCCAAAGATGGAATTTGCTTGTAAACCGTTGCTGTTCCGGGCTCTCTTGTATTCCACAGCAATCGACCTCGTTGTCTGAAATCGATCTCTTGCAATCAAGAGTTGCTTCCATTCGGACAATGTTGTTAAATACGTTCTTCGGGCCATACTGACCATATTCGTACAATTTGTAGTATGGTCTCGATTTAATATTCGACTGTTTCCACGAAATGATAGACCTACTTCTTTTCTGCTAACAATTCTACCTCTAGCGTTCTAGGGCCGTTTTATTAGCAACAGAACTGAAGATATTCACCAAATATTCTTTAATATTTAAATTTGAATGGCTTAGCAACCAATAATTTGTCAAAATTTCAAAACCGTGGCTTCATATTTACTGTAAAGGGAGTGCATTTCATATGAAATTGAGCGTATATTGCGTGAAACGGAACAATTTCCGCAAATAAAATTATGCCTTATACGAGTATATGAAATAATTTGATTATTAAGCTTATCACAACTATTATAAGGAGTACTACCATAAAGTGTTATAATTATATGTAAATTAGACAACTTTTCTCATAGAAACTTTGATATACATTCAAATATTGGATTTAGGATATTAAGGACTGCCGTATGTTACTTAATTCTCTAATATTGTCGTTAATTATTGCATAGATGGATTATAAGTTGGTTAAATGTTATTAGTACACATGGAGTTTTAGCACAAATACACGACTTAATTAAAATAAGGAATATGGGGGGTACACCAATTATTCACAGTAGCATTAAATTATTTCTGTAGCAGATTTAGATTGAAATAATCATATAAGGAATTAATTTACAGCAAATATAGATACGTATGTACGATGTACCCACGTATCTGTTTATGTAAAACAAATCTGAATTCGTTATTTTACTGAAAGTTATTGTGAACTTGATTATAAATTACAAAAATTATAAATATATTAACAGTAAAGGTACTTATTTAAATTTTCGCAAACATAAATCTACACTGCGTCTTAAATTAACAACACGCAATACTAGAGTACATGTCACTAAAATAAATTAAATTTAAATGTCTGACAATTTGATATTTGTTGTAGATTATTTGAATTATGTATTTTCAAAGATAACGATCTTTGTGAAAGCTTTTTTAAATGATATCACGTCTGTATCAAATCGTCTATTTCATACATCTGTACGAACGAAGATATTGAGAATAGAACGATTTTTATAGTCGATAAATGACAGAACTGTAACTAGCAGAAAAATAAAAATGCTGTAAAATTCACGTTGAAGATCTGCTTATTGACGGATTTTATTCCTCACGTTTTTTTTTTTTTTAATAAATACTTAATTTTCGTCAATGAAACTGTATTTTTAACGCTTGTTTCGTGAATCTAAATTCGTTTATCTATGGTCCCATAAAAGTTTTACTTTTGTTAATAAACTGTGCACTGACTCATCATCATTTCAAAATTTATCATATTGTGCCAAAGAAGAGTTTTGTAATCATTAAAAGTGTCTCGACGTTCCACGATAACTAATAATAATTAACATGTTTACGTTTTATGTTGTTTTGTGTGCGATTATCTCGCGTGAAACTGATGTTTATAGCCGAAAACTTTCGGTTCTCATTTGTGAATATATCTAGTCAGGGTCGGTACTAGCGAACTCCCCATCTGCCCCCCGTGAATTTACATAAAATCGCATATTTATGATATTTGTATTTCGCCCACTTTAGCGCAACAAGATTTGAAATCAATCCGGTCATATTTAACTGTTCAATAGTAACAGGCAATAAGTTTGGTAATCGCTCCGGGGCACCGGTAAAATGAAAGAGTTCAAATAGTTTTCCATTATCTTTAGTCGCAAAAATAAATTTTCCTCGCTAGTTAGGCTAACAGGAATTATCAATAATATTCCAAGTAAACTCAACAGATTCGCAAATGGAAGTTTTCTGATATGAAGAAATCGAACAAGCGAGTTATTCAATTTGCAGAGTTCCTTTAAATACATTTTTCAAAGCATAAAGTTCATCAAATTATTAATTAATCCCATTAATGCTCTTGTGATTACCGTCTACGAAATGGATCTCTAAATCATTCCTTATCAGTTTTTGATGGTTGGTTTATATTAAAAATACAGATAGATATTCAAAATGAATGTTACAGGGTTATAATAATTTATATCTTTGCCCTAAAGATATACTTATTGTTAGATTAATATTTTTTAGAGTATAGGAAATTACTTTTGCGAGATTACTCGAATTTATGACCAAATTCAAGCTATAGGCAATGCAGGGTAGGTACGTAAAGGGCTGGCGGATTCATATTCAAAATTATTCGTTGTAATTTATCTTCCTTGTCCTTCATAACGACACAATTTTCGTAATATTTCTTTCTTTTGTTTTAACTCTGATGATGCAAGTAGGACATTTACCCCCTATACGTGAGCTGATCGACACTTTGTAGGAAAAACATAACTTTTTGAATGATATTTTACGTCAGTGGCACAGCTACCATTGTTTGCTCCCGCTGCCGAAAGCTCTAGTTACGGCTCTGCTTTTATTTTAGTAACAACAGCGGCGATCTTAGATATTTGGCCGCCCATGTGCCCATAGCGAAGTCGGCCGTACCTTTTAGCAAAAGAGTTGAGTTGAAAGACCTTTTTTCTAAAAAAAAAACGATTAAAGTCAGCCATTGGACACGCTGTAGATACATTTATTTTGCTGTCGTTATCAGATCCTGAAAAGTATACTTGATTTGATCGATGGTTTTTTTAGTGGTTGAAAGGGGGAAAATTTTAGTTTTATGCCATTATCTCGAAAACTATCAACTTTCTGAGAAAATTAATTAATTCTATACAAAATAGATTCTTTGTATCACTAATCGTTTTTGATCAAAATGTGCGTGCGGTAAAGTTGCAATGATTGTAGTTGGTAAAACATACGTACTCTTTTCCTACCACGTTTTTCTATGCGGTGTCCTCATTTTATACGTATTTCTATTACCAATAACTATTACCATAGATAATATTTTTAAAAAAATTGTATAGAAATTTAGGAGGCCTTGCGAGCTTACTTGGCGCCGACCCTGGATCTAGATCTAGAGCATCTAAAGCCAACGTTATTCAAGATGTGGTTTACGAATTGTTGGTTACCAGTTATTGATACTATTTATACACAATTTTATTCTAAGAATCTGTTTGAGATACTGTATTTTATAGAGTGTCTCTTGTTTTGTTTTTTTGACGCCTACATCTCTAATAAAAGATTGATTTATTGTTTCTAACGAAGCACGACTATATGATAACCAAAACGAATAAGCCGTCAATTAGATTGTGAAATACTGTTTGTAACAATATTTTTTGCCATGTGCAAATCATTAAACATTGGATTGTTTTCCCTAAAGACGCTTGTTTCCCCAACAATATTTATTTAATGTTATATATATTTATGAAATATTTACTTAGAAAAACAAGCCTATATACCATATTCGAGATGAATACCTATAGCATTTTTTTGAATTGTAGTATAAAATATTTGGTGAGCCACGTCAGGAGTTTGAGTGAATCTTAGAAAAATACGAATTACGCTATAAAAAATTAACGAGCTTTTGAGGAATAGCTGCAGATGTTAGAATAACTGACATCCGTCTCTCCAGTTACTGTACAAAATATTTCTTTAAAGAGTGACGAATTACTTCTAAATTGTGTCATATTCAGCTTGAATATCATCTATTTGCAACTAGTTCATATACTTATCGTAGAGATCCATTTATTTGTTGGTTCCTCAAATGTGGATGTATTTATTTTGAATCTAAATAAAGTGGACATATGAGAGTCTTTGATAAACGATTTGCGTGATGATGAATAATTCAAATGAAAACTGGGAATTATTGTCAATATACACTGTTAAGATCAGTGTTTGAGAGTAAATTATAATTTTTTATGTAAAAAAAGTAAAACTTCACTGTATGCGATTCAAGAGCTTTCTACAGTTCAGTGGAGTACTCTCGATTATTTTTCAAATACACCACAAATTTTACAAACTTTCCTCAAGTATTTGACATTACTGTAAAAACTTTCTATCAACTGGAATGTACGTTATTTCCATTACAATAAAAACTTTAAAAGTTGGCGAAAATACGAGATTCTCTAGCTTTCAGCGGGCAAACTCAATCATTTATATTTTCTATAAAATGTCTGTTAAATCTTTTCTTCCGATAGAATAAACCAGACAATCACACTATAGTTTGCATACATGTAATTTGTCTTGTTTGTTGTTAAATTGTTATAGTAACTAGCATTGGGAGTCTAAAATCAACACAACAAATCAATCATCAATTGCTTGGTCGAAACAAGCTACCATTAGGGAATTACCACCATTCAACATACAAAGACAGACAATTTCGAAACTTTAGTCTTATGCTAATAAAGCTCAATAAGATTCAATATTAAACAATAGAAAAGTGATATCAGGATTGGAATCAGATTGTGAAATATAGAACAGCTTTTGTATTTAAATTCAAATATAGAGATGATTAAGAGTGTGATCAACCATAGAATGATTGACATCTCAATTTATTATATGCCAATAGAATGATAAGAAAAAACAAATGACGTGTTGCTCTTTGAATAATAACTTTTGTCGTGCATGATAAAAAAGCTATTTTATCGATCTATTGATATATCACGCAAGAAATTAGAAAAACCCATATGATTAAAATTGGATGGGTATTTTATTTCATTATCAAAATTGACAATAATACATAATCAGAATAAAGCAGTTCGAACTCGACCACTAGGTTCTCTCCAAATGCCACTTCGTCTAGAATCGCCTGTAAACATCATATCGTTTCATTCGTTATCTCATCAAAATCTTTCACAGCATCACGCTAAGCAATTCTGCCGCTGATGATTAATGAGAGACAAATATCGCTATTGATTCTTGTGCTTAACTTGCACTCTGCTAGCTCTTCTCGAATCTTCCAACTGTTTACATTTCGTCGTATTATGGCAATAAAACGGTCTAGTCTTTTTAGACCTAGATCTGCAAGACTAGCTACAGTTTTTGTTTCACGAAATCGGCTTATAACAATTTGTAACACTTCAAATTCATTCGCTATGCTAATCTGATTGTTTTATTAGCGGTTTTAATGGACAAGTCAGTTCAGGATTTGTTAAAAATGTTAAACTTATTTTTATCAGTGATACAAAGGAGTGAAGAAACACTCCAAAGACAATTATTTCCAATAAAAAACACTTTAGAAATTTACATATGATCGCCCTAACTGGTAATTGATTTAGGTGCTAGTCCTCGGGGAGAGTGCCAATATATTGTCCTGGTGGTGCTTTTCGTTGGGACAGGAATATTCCACTAGTATAGCACAAAATGGATAAACACAGAAAACAAAAACGTAGTTTTGCACATCGTGCACAACTTCCGTTTTATATACAGGTTGCGACAGTGAATCTAGGAACATAGGAGAATCTACAAGAACCGGGACAGATGGCTGGTAGAATCTTTGTAAAATTACCCACCCTCAAGAGTCTCCTATAGTCCTAGATGAAATGCCTGAACCTGTATAGATTACATCACAAAACAATGATGCTCAGCACTAGAAAACTGAATCACACCTCCCTAATTTCCGAGTCACCGTTTGTATCCTACACCTTCCAATGTTTCATAGATAAAATCTCTTTGTAAGAACAGAAACTACAGTTAAGTACATAAACCTATAACTTCTAATTTGTAAAGTAGCCAGTAGTTTACAGGCCTATAATTTGTTAGAAATTTTCATGTTAGTAATTTGACATTTTTACAACTTTTTCGTCATAATCTCGTTTATAACTTACTAACATTGAAACACATATCATTCGTTAATTTGGTTAGAAAAAACAACTTAACGATATTGGTAGTATTACTGTAATATTGATCTTGATTTATGTTTTTATGTTGGCTGCTCGTATCATTACCAATCATTGCTAGAGCTAACAAACACTATAAATATTAATTAACAGCCAATTTAGTGATTTATTTGATGATTTAACACCAATGAATCCGTCCATATACATACCAATTAAATACGGATAAAAACCGATTTGATTGAACCATAACTCAATTTTAAATTTAATTTAAAGAATTATTGTCGATTTAAATAATACAAACAATATAAACACCAATTTATTATTTGATTGTTTTGTATTTAATCAATCACTCGTTTTCTACAAGCACGAAAATCTCACAGGAAATCAGTTTAGAAGGATTGAAAACGAAATTTAAAATAAAGAAGAAATCAAATTTCAATATAACTGTACTGATGAAATGGAATTGATGAAGAGTCCTGCTGTGTAGTCGTCACCTTGATTCAGTTTCATTCTACTGAATGTATCTCGGGTGTTCATGAAATGTAATTTGGAAAACTTCAACTGTAAATAGAGAAACAGATATTTTCACCAAGTTCTCATATAATGGTATTGTCGATTTATATAAATTAAATGCACTGAATACCGTCAGATTTTAACAAATTTCCCTCATAAACATCTTAGTTTTACTAATCTGTTAACACTTAGAGTCCCAGATGTTTCAAATAACAATCATTATGTGTAATATTTGTAACATTTTAGATGCTTATTGTAGATGTTTATTGTTTACTTTCGATTACAATTTTATGACCTATATTGAAACAAAAATATATAGGTCGATGTTTATAACATAGAACGAAACAGATATTGTCAGATTCTTTGTTTCCTTTTTATCCAAACATCAATAATTAATATATGTATTATATAGTACTATCAAACGTATATTTGTGGGGCGAATAATGGAAGAACCAACAGGTGATTGGCTAAATTCCAACTCTAATGATGTAACTTTAACCGTAATTTTGTTTATTTCCGCATCAATATAAAAGAGCATTATTACGATTATTGTTGCGTATTTGTGTATGAATGGCGTTGAAACATGTTCTATCAACCGAAATTACTAATAAATTCAATAACCATCACATATTGGATCGTTTGTTTAACTAATAAACGATTTATTTTTGATAGAAAGATGTGAACTCAGACTACGAAGGAAAAAATCATGAATTATAATGCAATTGTTCAGAAATGGTATGCTACATAGAGTAGAAATCCTTGTAACGTGTATACAGAGAAATCGTGCCGAAAAATTGATCGCTTTAGAGCAAGAAAGAACCTTTCCATGTAAAGAACTCATCTTTAACAATTCAAAAATACAATAGGATTACGGGGAAAATAGTTTAAAGCTTCTCTATTACAAAGAAACATCATTTTTATAAACTCAACTGAATCATAAATGACTATATGATATGCAGTTGATCTCATTTCCATCATTGATCCAAGTTACTTATCAGTATAAGACCGAAGAGTTTTATAATAACGAAACTTTCTGTGTGACAACTTCACGAACTTTTGACATGTTTGGATGAAACTAAAACATTTAATTGTGAGTGTGCCTAAAATGGATGCGAGAAATTTTCTTCACTGTACCACGAAGCAATGAAAAATGTATTTCAACATTTAACTTGAATTAAAATTTAAAAAATGGGTATTTATTTGACCTAATTCATGTTTTATTATTCTTCCAATATATGATACCGTTTTCCTGTGTTTATTATTTATTTACAAAAACGAAAATCCTCAACAAACAGTTCAACAAATATGAATAATCATAAAAATACTATAGCAATGAAAATGGTAATATCCGAATCAATAAAAATTTATCAAAATTATAAGAAAAAAATTGGATTTGTTTGCAAATTAATGGCTAAAAATCCTATAAGTAAACAAACTTATCACTAATATTGCTTTTGATATTAGAAACAGATTCATCCATTATGCAGCAACTGATTACTCATACTTTTTTTTCTCAATAATTTAATACATCTGGTCGATACAGAACACATTACTTACGAATAATTCAATTGTAGCTTACACCACGTATTTCATTTTGTTTTTGAAGTGCTATGTAATGAAAAAAAAATGTTATCAGTATTGCGCCTTTTCATCAGTATTAAACAACCAAAGGCAACGGATTTTAGAGCGACAGTAAAGTTGATAATATTGGGGATAAACCGTAACGAAGCATTACTAACTTTGAATTGGATAATTAGATCAAAAATAGCAATTCTGAGCTGATAGATAGTTTAATCTGAAAGGTCATTTTTAACGTTGATAAAACCAAAGTGGACAAATTTACCAACGTTATTTGTTAAAAGTAGTAGATTTTCATTAAATCTTTAACGCAAACGATCAAACTCCTGAACACAATATTTCAAATTGATTCAAATAGGAGATTCAGTACTTAATACATTCATTTGCATCTCCTGAATGTTACAAACTACTACAAAATGAAAAGTTAAAATATCTTTTGCTAATTACAAATTGTGAGCTATACGCAGCATAAGCCGCTTATTTCGACTTAATTTACAAGAAATAAAATAACTAATTTTATTAAAGACTAATTTTCAAATTTCCAAACACTTTTCCAGAAGAAAAGCCTTGTAATTTTCGATGTTAAGTCAATGCTTCGTGTGTTAGGTTTGCAAACTTTGAAAATTTTGCCAAAACCAGCAACCATAAAGATAAGAGAAACATAACAGACTTGCAAGTGTTTAATCTCAATTTATTTTCAATATCAAGTCATAATAAACAAATCCGTATTATTACGATGACTTTACTTTAGAAAACAATAATTTTTATATCAAGCATTTTCGAAACATTTTATCCTTTGTGTTTTATCTTTTGATATTGGCAAACTACCGATCTGATTATCATAACAACTCTACAAGTTGCTAACGAAAATTATCTCTAATCGATTAACAAGTAAATTTGTTCTGTAACAACCAGTTGAGCAAGCTATATTTTGAGCCGATAGATCATCAGCTTTTTGATAGAGAAATGTGTGGAATATAACGTCTAAATTTGCGTTTATAAACGATCCGGAGGCGTTCGGTTCTGCATAGATGTGGGCGATTATCGAGGCAATGATAGATAGATATTCCAACCTGATTGAGCACATATACGAAAAGGCAACCCTTTATGTGCAAATAGATGACAACATCAAAATTGAAAAGATTAACTACATTCAACGTGTACTCCGATAACTATATTGGTGTTTACCTTAGCTCTGAAGAAAATCTTGAAAAAGTTAAAACCGGAAACAAAAGACATAAATATAAATGGTAGTCATGAGCAATGTTATAAATGAGATGCAACAACTGTTAACAGCGATTTCACAGAAATCAAAACATCTACATAGAAAATGGGATACTTGGGTCATATAATAAAATAGGACTAGACTGCTGACTCGGGCAGTTTTCGGAAAATTGGGATACATTTTGAGTAGAATGGAAGTAAATCGAAGCTTCCTGTATTCAGAAGTGAATTGGTAACGGCTAGAATAGAAGAACAAGAAGAAGAAATTTTTTTGATATTGTACAACTTTCAAGACTTAACACAAATTTTCCACATTTCCAAATGAGATACAAGGGCACTTTTACGCAATGCCTGAATTATAATAATAGTTCAGTTCATAAATAATATTTGTGCGTGTGCATGTGTCTGTTTCAACCCTCCTATAACGCGGTCAATTCGTATCGTTCTATATAGAAACCGCGTTATAAGAAACTCAGAATTAGTACAAACCAGATTAATGCGTATATAGTAACCGAACAAATGCTGAAATGGATATGTAAGCATCGTGTTGTTTTCTTTGCGTTATGAGTACATGAAAGCTGTATTCTCAGAACACTATATTATGATGAATACGGTTATGGAATAAAATTTTATAGATACAAAAGTCGAAGAAATAGATGTTTACATTGTATTTAACAGTTCATATAAGAAAATTAAAGAAATCAAGTGAAATATAAACAAAAAAGAGGAACTTACGCTTGAAATCGAGCACTATATTTACATTCATCATCGTATACAAACATTGGATATGTCACAGTTAAAGTTACGCTAATGTAAATGGAAAACTGGTGATGCACATGCATAAAAAAAAAACGGGAATTTCAAACGTGGAAGTCTAATAGAAAAATTCATGCTATAGGATGGATGTTTAAACTAATTAAGGTGCACTGCATGGAAATCGTTTTATAGGAGTACTGCGTTATAGGAGGTCTGTTGCGATTTTTCTCCGCGTTATATGGAAACTGTGTTATTTGGAAGATTTAAGCTTTTTTCTTTATCATGTTATTTTACTGGCTAGATACTTGCATATTGTCGTAATTGAACGATTTGTGAGGCAATTGTGACTTCGTTGTTATAGAAACGTTATCATCAACGGACACATATTACATTATGGCATATAGGTGTTATCCAGACCTAAAGTTTTCAATCTTGGCAAATAAGTTGCGGTGTAATTGTTTAAGTCAAACGTTTATTTTTTTCTAAATATCTAATTCTTGTTTTACTTTTTATTTAACGTGAAAACTGTATATCTATCCGATTTCTTCTTTATTTATTTTTCAAAGTTAATACAGAATAACGAACATAAGCTGGAAACTTACCGTTTCAAAGGAACTCCTGAGGTTTCCACTATAAAATTTTCCATCCGAATAAAACCGAAAAAATACAATAATAAAAAACATTTGCAATTTATGAAAATCAACATAAACACAGCACAGTTTAAATATTGACTAGCTGAAAAACAACTAACAGCCAAACAAGACGAAAAAACTCTGCCTGATAATTTTGAAACGTTCTATTGTATGTATATTGCCCTAATTAACAAAAAAGGGACCATCCACTTAACATTTAGACTTGAAAACACTAAAAAAAAAGGATCAAAACATATTTAATTTGCATTTAAAACAAGACATAAGATGATGTTCATTAGAAATAAACATGCTCTGTTAGAGCAAATAAAGTATAAATGCATTGTTATGTATCTTTAAAAATTGCCAATAATATAAAGGGACCAACTTTTGTATTTGTTCGATGACTTTGATTGAGGCTCATAGTACACAGAAATAGATATGTGAATACAATTCTCAATCAAATTTCCAGTTCACTCGTTTTTTTGTTGTTGAATGCCTTTGTTATAATAACTGAAATAATTGAATATGCTGCAAATATCAACTATAACAAAATTTATTAAATGATGGAATTGCAAAGGTTTAAAAACATATTGAACCAATAGTCGAAAGGTCTGAAAAAAAGAGCAAATTATTGACGTAATACTAAGGTAAAGGCCGGTTGAAACTGAAATAGGCGCATTATTAATTAGTGTTCATTAACAGCAGATAATAATCATTTAAAGATTTAAAAAAAAATCTTGTTTGATGTATTTCTCTAGTGAATTTACTCCACTGTAATTGATTTAATTAACACTCCATCAACGTTCAACTTTTTCAAAGCATTTTCTGCTTGTGCATTAGTTAACACAGCGGATATTGCAATTAAAGATAAGGTGGAAATAGTTTATGAAAAATATTTTCGGAACGGAAATATTAATGAAATCAAAATATAAATGATTTGCCATAACAAATACTATAAAAATCTAGAAAAACGTAGTGTTTATTTTTAATATGTAAGGAAAATTCCTCTAATTAGTTAGTGGATGTTATTAACTATTTTTGTCCCAACTACTTCCTCAATTATTTGGTGATTTGGCGGATGTTTGTTTAAATAATGCAATAATCAATTGAAACTACGCCGAACATTGGTAATAAATTGAACATTTCCAGTGTTTTTCACAGACTTCAAACAAACGTTTAAAGTTGTAGTAGCTACCATCAAAAACAACACCATCGTCTCTTGCAGGTCTAGAAGTTTAGAAAAAATAAACAAAACCTTCCTTATGCTGTTTATATACAATTCTGGATTATAATCAATCAAAATACGGTGTTTTCATTGAATTCGAAAATAGTGGTCGGCAATCAAACAAAAAAACCATTCATCTTTGTGATGGAAACATTTTTATTAAACTTTAAAACAAGGTAGTTTATAAAAGAAAGAAAAATAAGAACAAACCACTTCAAAAGACAATGTCGATGAATGTGGCGAACACAACCACATCAGTTTTCTTTATAAAACGCAGAAAATTGGAGCAAAAGACTACAAATAAATTGTGCACATTGCAAAGAACGATTCAGTCGCAACAAATAATTGATTTAATATGTCGACAACGGAAACAAAGCATAGTGGAGAAAACGAGATTTTCACCTTAACTCAAGCTTCTACAGGAATTCCAATAAGAATTTTTAGGTTTTCGTAGTGTTGTGTTGTTGATAGTGTGGAATGTTGTCTTTAAAATATTATTGACGGAAATCGTAGTTTTAGATATATTTGAACAGACTTTTAGATCAACATCGAATTTTTCTCAATCCTGCATATTAAACAACTAACAATTAGATTTTACAATAGCAACAAGATTGAAATTAAATATTTGTTATTATGATTGTTGCACAAAATTACATTTCGCTATGAAAATATTTGAACAGCTGTTTTTAATTTGTGATTTCTCACAGATTAGGTAATAAAATTGAACAAACACGTTGTAATCTGTAGCGCCTGAAAAATGATAACATAATTTAAGGTTTCCATCAATCAAATTTGGAACATAAATGCAAATATCTGTGAATTGTTAGATTTTTAGTCGATTATAAGGTGTGTTCTAAATGCAGGCAACTTCCTGAAAAGATCATTTACCGCACCATTAGAACTGATTTTTTTTTTTATATAAAATTGATGTCTTTTTGTTCTCTGATGGCTGTTAATATCCGTATTTGCAATGTTATTGAATTCTCTCTGTCGATTAAGCTAAAATAAATAGAAAGCAAAATTAAACTGTAGGTTGAATTTTCATCATTTTCATTTTGCAAATATCAACGATTTATTGTAAAATATGCAGGAAATGAGGGGTGTAGGAGTTATCATTATTTACACAAATTTTCCTGTCCCTATAATTAATTCCATTCCATTTAAGCTACCATTAGCTGTTCTAAATATTGATGAGCTGTTAGCTTCTGTGCAAACTTTTTAAAGAAAATTAAAATAGAAGGACTAAAGTTTAATTGAAAAATGAAAATTTATTGTAATCGAAAATATGATGCGATAAAACTGATTTTACAAATCAAACTACTTAGAAATTAACTCTACAGAAACTTTATTTTGTTATTTACGAATCTACTGTTTAGTTTTTATCGAAATTATTACACTTGATAAGAAGATTGCATCTCGATTTTCTATAAATAGTTTTAGTTGTTGTTAGTTCATTCCATCAACGACAATATAATTTTCAGACTACCTACCAAGCTTATCTGATAATCCATTCTAAATTACTTCTTCAGATTATCTTTAAGAAGTAGAACAGCTATTCTAACAGAAAATTTAAATCGCAATAACAGCAAAAATAAGCCGAAAGATTACTCTTCTATATTTCCTATAAAAAGAACTGTTTTATAGGCTGGTTAATTTGGATTTCGAAAATAGAAAATATACGTTGAAATTAATTTATTCTTGTATGTGTAGATGTATACGTAGGTGCTCACGAATTATGCACAAAATTTGGGATGATTTCAAAACAACATCTGGCACACATCCAAAACAAACACGATTCTAAACGCTATTAAATAATTCTATTAGATACAAACGGAATCTTTCTACAGTGCAGACAGGTATATAAGATAAATGTATTGAATTGCAATCAACAGGTGGTAAAGACGTTAAAATTGTTCCTTGGATACCTGTCGCACGTAATTGCTAAATATTATTAAAAAAAAATATCAAACTAATACCTACACATTCTAATAATTTCACACCTTAGTACAGATGAATTCAAAACGAGTATTAATTTATGATAATAATGGCGATAAAGAGGAAAAATTCTCAGCGGGAAAACGATAAAATATAATGAGAGAAATGAAAATTTGTGGAAAATATTCAGTGAACGTTTCCAATTTCTATTCGTCACATTTCCAATTCATTCAACATTTGCATTTCACCAAACCGATAGACGCAAAAGAAGCAACGGAATCGGCCTTAGAGATATTGCCATTTTGTAAATATCTCAAGGGATTTGATTGTCTGTTGACTAATACAAAACAAAATTCACAAAACACAATCCTATTTTGTTCGGTAAACATTATCGGCTTGTATATTTGCTTACCTACATTTTCAATATATTATGATAAGAAATTTGCCTGATGTAATGCCCTGATTCATGCCTCTATTTGTAAATCAATAAGAAAAATGAAGGGAAAAAAATTTATAAAAGTAAATTGAAATGAGAATGATCTCTTTCAATCGACAGACTGTCATATCAGATAATTCCATTATGAATACACGAAGCGTGTTCTCGTCTTTTAGAATTTTTAAATAGGGACAAATCAATATTTGCGATCTATATGTATATTAAAGAGAGCAAAGTTTAAAAGCGTGCAATTTTTCCAGCATCCATTTCATTACACAGAATTAGATAATTTGACTTTTTTGTGAGAATTTTTTGCTATAGCAACGTATATAAGGTCTCTTTGAATATTATTTCAAACTTCTACGCTGTTCAGAATGTTATAAGCAATTATTGTTTTGTTAAAAAAAATTGATAACAAAGTAAGGAATTTCGTATTGAAATTTCTCGAGAAGTACTTCTAATTTAATAGAATTTTGAATGAATTGATTGTAAGATCTATTATGCGATCTATACTCTATACCAAAGCGTTGAAATCGGTTAATAATAGTTGTATTGATTTTACTCAGCCGTTGGTTGAATTAATAAATTAGGTGAGTATGTAGTACGTGCAATCAATTAAATAACTGATTACAATTACAAAATTAACTGCCAATAGATTTACTAACAAATGACCTAATAATATTTCTCATCAACAAGACACAAACGATATAAAAGCCCAGGACGGTAGTGTTATGGTTTTCATTGAAATAAATAAATCAGCGAACACCAATACTCATGACAATGCATAACAGAAAAGAAGCTGTTGTGACGCAGTTCTTGCTAGTCAATTTTGTGTCATATTTGTCTCCTATCTTACAGCATTCAATTTGTTCACATCGTTTTAAAGTTACTTTTATTGGATTGAGTCATAAATAAATTTTGTTGTATGTACTCGTTTCAAGCATTGCCTGGTTATATTTCACATGAATTAAATTTTTTAGTGGCAATTAGAGAATTGTCTGTCAGTCTAAAGTTAACGGTCGATGGCCACGTTTGAAAGGTCTGGATTGGATAAAACCCACAGCAGGTAACGAGCAAACTACCTGAGGAATTATACACATCCCACTCAACTGCTACCAATACTAGGGAAGCTGAGCATCCTAGAAGTTTGGATTCTTGATAACTTAGCGACCAGAAAACTGATAGCTACAAGCTTATTGTTTCGAAATAAGAATGAACCCTTTTTGGACAAAATTGTGACAGGTGACGTATAAAAACGGCGTTCAAAAAAGTGTAGGGGTTGATAAGGATAAGTAGCCAAAACCGGAACCAGAAATAGAAACCAGTGAATGGTGAAGCAAGGAAATGAATCTGTCATTGCAACTGTTACCATAGTTCTACAGTTACAGCAAGTTCAGATATAACTTCAAGAAAGGTGTTCTGCATTTGTTAACAGATCGAAGGCATGTAATTGTATGAAAACCGTCTATACGGAACATTCTGAATGGACAACGCTTTCACAGTTATAATTAGATCGAGTGCTTCGTTCAGGATTCAAAACCACAGGACTTTTAATCGAGAGGATCCGACATGTTTTCTCGATAATGGTAAGAAGCTGTCAGTAATGTTTGTTATAACAGGGAATGTATGTTAGATTAAAGTCGCTTGCAGTACCTACATTGTATTGGCGAGTGAACATGAGCGTAAATTCCCGGCGCATCCACCAGAATTAAGATTTCTACATTAGGTTGCGGTTACAGTGTCACACTATCAAGTTTTGCTTGTTCAAGTTAGCTAGTACCAAGTAAAACTTAAGAATGTAGACACACTTACAAGCAGCTTGTAACAAATTGGACAACTTGTCGCTCTTTTATTTCGGACGTGAAGCTATAAGCGGCGCACGCATCGTTATCCAAGTCTTTCTTTTACATTACAGTCACTATACTTTATTGAAAAAAGCTGTCCTCTTTCTACTCTCTTCAATAAGTATAAGCAACAGTATCAATCCATCACTTCCAGTTGATTCATTGTCAGACATTTATTTACAGTGTTTTACACGGATATCAGAACAAGACTCACAATCAGTCAAAACTGCGACTAAACTATCGCTATACCGGTCCGTGTAACTCATTGAGGTACAGCGAGACTTGCGTTGTAGCAAAAATAAGACGTAGTTGCAATTTTTCGATCGCTGCGATTGTTTAGTCGTGTCCCCCTGTATTTGAAACACAAGTGGAGATTTGGCCTAAAAAAAACCTGAAAGAAATAATTTGTATCTTTCAGAAAATATAATAGAACCGTTTGCCAAATATAATACCACTTGTAATGCTGACTTAATACTATTAGTTGGCAATTGATTTCGAGTAATTGGGCAACAAATTTACGCGTATTCGTCAGCTAATATATCAAATGATTCTTTTTTTTCCTTTAATGTGGTAATAAAAACGTCATTGACAGGCATATCGATTTAAAACTGATTGTAACAGTAAGATTATTTAAAAATGTAATTTCCCAAGAACCAATAATTCACCGTATTCAAAGCTATTTGATTGTTTTTACGATTGTAGAGTGTTTCTTTTAGTTTGTTGAAAGACAGAAAACGCCATTAAAAACTACTTATTGATTTTTTTTTATTATTCTCTATTCAATTTACCGTGATTATTCTATACTTTTTGAATGGACTAGAATGAATAATTACTAGAAAAGCTAAGTAGAACATTTGCTGAATTATAAATATTTAATATAGTCAACGATTCTATCTAAATTAGTTTATACTTTATTTATTTGTAGTAAATTGTTTTTTACAAAGAATATTAGCAAAATATCGTTCTTTGTATATTACGATATTATTTTCCCACGTCTGCTTCTATTTTTCATGTTTATGACAGCATTGAAGCTACGCCTGTAAGTTACAAAATATTCTCTAACTTCTCTTTTATTCAATTATATTTTTCTTTTAATATGAAAATTGTTTGTTTATTTTTCATAGTAAAAAATTAATTATTCTTACTTTTGAAAATTTACAACCTCTTGCTCTTGCTCAATACAGAAAAACATTTTAAAAACATTTAAATAATAATCCTACAGGTTCTTTATAAAAATAAAGACACCAATAAAACTTCCAAACAATTTTATCTTAAGTAAATTCCACAATAATGTTTCGTGTTATAGTTGAATTCAACGAAACTACGATGATGGGAGTAGTGGAAGTTTAACTAAACGAATCAACACTACAAGTAGTTTAGGATAGCTCTCTGTATACAGACAGGAAACGTAATTGTGTCCTGAAATTAAAGGACTTTATCTTACCCTTGTAATAAATTAAATAGTTACAAACTAAACTAGTTGAATTAACCGATTTGGTAAGTAAGTTAGTTCAAACATTGTGGAGAATGTGGAAGAATTTATAAAATTTCATTGAAATAGAGAAAATAATATCTCAGAAAAACAACGTATTAGATTCAATTGTTGTTTTTGTTATTGTAGCTCTTTGTTTATATACTCATCTTTGAGCTCAATTCGATATTCTCCCTAAAGATGAAAATGAATATTTTATTTTCCTTTAGAGTTTACACTTAGGGAAACCTGTATACAGTGGTATACACAAGGAAATTAAGATCTGCTGCTTATTCTCTAATTTTGAGGAGATGACTGTCTATTTTCCATCATTTATGAGAGGTTTAATGCTTATAGAAACAGACTAAACGTTATTTCTGTTAGATTTCTAGGTGTAAACTCCAGATTTCGATGATTTTTTGTATGTATCTGCTTTAATAGGGGATTGACACATGCCTATTATCAAGTTTAATAGGGGAAATGGGGCTGAAAAAAGAGTATTAATAAATCCTTTCACACCTACGGTTGACTCTATAGCTTGAAATTTTTCATATTTACGATAACCATAGGTAAAACACCTCTTAAAGGGTGTAACTACGGTATTGGCTTGTAGTAAAACATACTTATATAAAGCTTTAAGTTGTTGTTTATTTTAAACAATTTTGTATGTATTATTTCTTGCAGTTGGTATCAACCCTCATAAAATGATTATATTGTATAATGTCGTCTATAAAAACATTTTATTAACAATTTCAAATATCCTTGTTTCACTTTTCCCAGAAATAGATGGTTATTGTATGTTTGTGTGTTTGTATTTCTGAAATAGGCGTATATAGGCTATAAACTTATCCATTACAGCTATATTTGGCTATTTACATTATTTTATAACATACAAATTGCAACTATTTATGATTTATAATTTGTACAGTAATCGTAATCTTGGAAATGTGTTCTTAGCAATGTTTTTCTATTAATAATTGCAACTTTACCGCTAATATCCACATATGATTTGTGTGATGGTTGGGGTTTTTCATCTAAATAGTCAATACCATGCATACTTTAACGGTGTTATATGTCGTGGAAAGAAAATTGATTTTATAGCAAAGACTGTAGTTTAATTATATTATCGCTCGAATGAATATCACAGGCGTACTTGGATCATAACATTCGCAGGACGTAATTAGAATTTTTTTTGTTAATTGTTGAAATTTAATTATGAAACCAGAGTTCTGCCATCTTCATTTACATAATTAGTCTACTGATTTGATTCAAAATCGATATTGTATATAGTTGGCGATGATAATTTTTTATCAAATTCAATTTTCAAGGAATCTACAAGTTTTTTCTCACAACCCAAGTATATCTGTATTGGTGAAATTGGTTCGTATTTAAACGTATTCCACATGAATCGATCCAATATAGATAAAATATTGATAAAATCAAGAGCAATTTACATTTAAAAAAAAAAAAAGATTTTCTCTACCAATTCTGGCATCAAACCATTTTTCGGAAAAATCTTTCCATTGATGCTGCTGTTTCCGATCGAGCTAAGTATTCCCTCATTGTAAATTGTGAGAAATTTTGTTTGTTATACGGCCCACCATTTTATAGGCTAAATTTCTCTTGATATAACAAGCAAATTCTTCTACTTCCTAATTTCAACCGTATAATTTCGTCTTCGTTGATTTTAAATCTATCGTGAATCGGTTATCATCCAAAAAGTTAGCATAAATCGATGAAACGAATCGTTTAGCACCCCTCTATTTGGGTTTAAATGAAAATACTAAATGGGAATTTTTATTATCAATCAATACCTTTTTATTTTGTCAGGAATGTGAATGATACATCACTTGAAAGTTCAATGTTGTTCAAAATGAACAGAAAGTCAGAGTTTTGTAAAAATATATCCTGGTCATAATTCAACCTCAAGTTACAGCTCTTAATAAAAGTTTTACTCGTACAATTAATTGGAACAAATATAAAAAGTTCGAAAAGTTTAATTTTTTAATTTGCTATTCGTTTATAAGTTAACTTAATGGGTGAAATACCGACAGAACAAGTCATATAGCTTCACCCTTACATTAGATACTAGAAAACTTCAATCCCCATTTTTACCTTTAAACGTGAATATTGGTAGAAACGGTTAAACACGTGTTTCTAACTTTTAATTTAATCAAATATAGTGAATTCTAAGACATTTTCTGAGGGGATTTGGAGCCTCTATATTTGTATCATCTCAAATTAACGCTCCAAACACATACGTAAAGGCATTCTACTTCCGTTATAATACTTTCAAATTTCTATTTCATATGAGGTGTTTCGTGTATATTTACAAAACACATTCGATTGTTGTTAACCAATATCACATATAGAATACCGATAAGGGGAACAATGTTGCTGTCTTTGAAGTGTAAATTTCAACCGGTAGCTTGCATGCCATAAATATAGATAATGTTGTAATTAGATATACTCGTATGAGAGGCATTTTGCTTTGGGATAGGTTGCATATTCTGTTTGCTATAATATTCTTTTATTTTTTGCAATTTTACGTTATAAAAGCACCAGACCTCTATTGCTATACTATACTTGTAAACAACAAAATTAGCTTTTACCGTCTGTATGAACACACAGAAACTTTGTTTTATAATAATAAAGCTAATTCAGAGAGTTTAGTTTAGTTTATTATAGAGGTTTACTATTAAGTTATTATTAATTAAAGCAAAAACAGAACCGATAATACAAAACATACTGCAATACTTTTATAACAAAAACCATATTCGAAATGGTTGCAGAAATGTTCCAAAGTTACTTGTTAGAAGTTAATCGCTTTTGGTCAATTTTCGATCAAACTGGATGCTTTAATTTTGACAAAGTTGAAGTATTTTTATGATACCGCACTTAATAAATAAATATAACAAGAATCCCAACCACATTTCTCTCTTTTAAGCGAAAAACTCTGTAAAGAAAACCACTTCAAAGTCCTATTCGAAGTTTCATCCGATTATTATCCATCTCTTTTAGCAATTTTTTCTAATATATCCCTCAAATTTCGTCTTTCTTCCAATAATCGTAGATTGAGTTTGATTTATGCCTAATAAAAAATTATTTTTTTGCGTTTTCCATCAACTATTCTCTCCTAAAATTCATTGTAAAAAAAATTAGCTTTTCAATTTTTTTGTTGATACGGCAATTGTTACCTGGAATTAACTCAACTAAGGCTAATCTAGGTTTCGGTAATTTTCGTGTGTTTTTTTATCATCGTTCTTTCGTTGTTGCTGAATTTTCAAAGATATGTCTCGAATGAAGTTAATTTTTTTCTCTGTTCTGTTACAGTCGATGGAATGGAATTGGAGACGTTGTATCAACGTTATTGTATTCGTCTAAAACACGCTCTATTCTTGTCGTGTTTGACAGTGGCTGTTATTACATCGATTGGATTACTTATTACAACATGTATCGTACAGGTAAATGCCAAAATTTCAATGTTAACCATCCATAGAAATATATCGAAGGTACCAGTGATCATTCAACTATTATAACAAAGTCAATTTTTTCGATTCTATTCCATATTGATTGTCCAATTTTTGTGACAATCCACTAGCTCCACATATCTCAATCGACAAACAGTATTTATGTTGGACGAAAATTGCTTCGTTTAGGAAATAAATTGGAGTAAATTGTCAATGTTATCGAGCTTTGAATGGGTTCAACCAATATAGATGACCTCTTCAAATAAAGTGTCCTAGATAAACTTGGATTAGAGGCGATACAGATTTGAGCTTTTTATTTTATTTAAATCTCTAGACGATAATTTCTATTATCTACCATGAATCATAGTATTAATTAAGCCAATTTTTTTGTAAAAGCACAATCAAGAATTAACAAGAAGTCAAGGTGAATTTGTTATACAAATATTCGTTACGTGTTGAATTTACTCAAACGTGGCCACGATAATGAACTTAATACTATTTAAGTGTAAATTTATTCAAACATTTGACGAAATATTAATTAAATGGTATTTTCTACAGTTTAAGCTTATACCATATCTGGCAACGAAATTAAGCTGATTATCTTATTAAAAGTTTAAAGTTAGCTATCTAATCTTTATATTGCTGTTATTTTTTAACTTTGTTGTTGTATATTCACAAAACATCACGGAATTTAAAATTCTATAAAGTTGCTGTCGGTTGCCATTTCTAATTCAACTTTTTTGAAATTAACTTAGTTAAAAGTGAATCATATTTTATTCTCAAGTAAATGATATTCCTCGGAGAAAGAATAATTCCTAATTAGAATTAAAAACAGGTATATTGTGGGTGGTGGAAGTTTTTTATTAATTTTCTACTCTGGAAGAGAAAAAAAAAAGACGAATTGCAGCTTCATTAGAAGATGCTACGTTGAAATGGAAAGCTATCAACTTTATATCTTCTACTACTCTCTGCTGCTGATTTAAATTCAAGATTATTCAAACTTTACAACAGTGTACCCTTCATTTCCGTATTATTAATACAATCAACAGTTTTTAAAGCATCCGATTTGAAATGTTTGTTTTGTATTTCTCCAATGTCAGTAAAATCACCGAGCATGCTTTTGTAAAACTTGACAATGCGTCGATAATAACAAGCTTTGGATTGGAAATTCCTGAAATATACTCCCCGATTCACGTATACGATTTAATCCTGACAGGAATCACTAGTAGAAAAATCATCGTATTTTGAATTCTATACGATGATTTAGATCGTAATGTATTTAGAAGCACGTTAAGGATTTTCACACTGACTACAAGTAACTAATGAAATATTAGTTCATCATAACCCTGAAGCTAAATACTAGTAATTATCACTGTATATACATATATTAGCTTAGATTGTGGCAGAATTTTGATAATAAGAACAGCAAAAACGGTCCTAATAAGTTTTGTTGTAATTCAGTAATGAGCTTTCTCTCTGAAAGTTTAACACAGACTTCACTCCAAGGCATTTCAGTCAATTAAAATTAACGATACGTAAACGATGTCGGTAGTCTGATTATTAAAAAATACATTGAAAATGGAAATATTTAATGTTCAATTCTTTTATGGTTGCAGGATTTTCAACAGGATATGACGTCAATCATTACCGTATCAATACTGACAGTCATCCTATTCTGTACACTACTAGCCTCTCAATTTCCTGTAATACTAGAATCAGAAGCTTGGGCATTGGTGTCGTCATTATTAATTACAGGAATTGTGGCTGTTTCGATGTTATTACTTGGTGGAAGACATGCTCCACTATCATTGTTCGCTTTATTATTAGCTGTTCATACAATGCTACCAATTTCAAGAACGGTAGCATTAATTTTAGCTACTGTAGTAACTATAGCATATGTAGCATTATCAATAACTAATCGGATTAATGATGGACAAGATGCTAATTATTTACAGGTGAGTGGATTGTCTCCTATGATATATTCAGTTTTGTTCAATCCGAAAATAGATTTAAATTGACGTAGTCTGATGTTTTGAGAACAATAAGAATTAATTTATAACTAGCTGAAATTGTTGGGGGAGGATATTTAGTTCGCCCGGCGCATCCACCAATTAGCAACGCAACAACTATTACATAAAATAAGAACAGTTACAATAACAATAAGATTGAACTAATAAATTTTATGCCATTATTACAATTTATAACGTAATTTCCCTATTAAATTTCAACATTAAAATTGCTAACTTTTATTATCCATTAACGACCAAACACTACTGAACTGTAATATCAATAAAATTGTAATTTAAAAACTAATAGTTTACTTATTAGTAAAAAATCTCATTTTAAACAAATGTAGACTAAACAGACTGCGATTATTGTTGCTATATTATACAACAATAAATGTTGCCTTAATTAGTAACAATTTATTTATGTTCAGTTGATTCCGGAAGCTGTCCTTTTAATAGCTGCCAGTTGGACCGGCTTATATTATCGTCATATGACAGAGAATGCTCATCGACATACCTTTGTTGGAACAAGAACTTGTATAGAATCACGTGTTAAACTTGAATGTGAAAAGGAACAACAGGAACAACTATTACTCAGTGTTATACCCGCATACATAGCGGCAGAGGTAAATATTGTAGAATTTTACATCATTTTGTGTTGAAACTGTGTTCTTATCAAATAAGCTTCAATACGGGAGATTATAAATTTTTTATGACAGTTTATAGTGGTTGATGAATTAACAAAAATATTTCCACCCATTTTATTTGTATTTCTGTTCTCATATTTCTATGGAAATTTTTCGAAAGTTAACATATACTGCTGTACATAAATGTTTTAATTTAATTTCGGAATACGTGTGTGTCAGATATTTAATCAAAATTTTTACTGTTTTAGAAATATTTCAAATTTCCTCTTACAAAATAATGTGGGAATTACTGTATGGATAAGTAGTAATTATTGGTATTTTGCTTACTTTTTAGTTCTAAAACAGTCCTATATAGAACACGATTAAATTTGACTTTTTAGGTGTTATTGGTGAGATCTGCTATTCATCATGGTTTTTTTTTTTGATTCTCACACGTATACCAGGCTAAAAATTCCATGCTGTCATCTTTCTAGCTTATACTGTTTTGTTTTTTTATAACTTCTATTTCTGCTGGATACGTTACTGTTTCATTTCTTCATATCATCGTTAACATTTAATCTATCTTAGCTTACATCTCTATGTTTTACTCATTTCACTGTGGCAACGTTTTCGCTTTGATGTTCGTTTCTTTTCAGTTCTCGTAGTTTCAGTAAATTACGACTTTTTTTTGAAGGTTTATTATTTCCAATCAGACTTGCTCGGGATACAATTGTATCTTTGTTTTTCTATTCATTTTATAAAACGTTAGAGTATTACCTTCATTTTTATTCAATTTTTTTTTTTAGTTCGCTTTCATTCTATTAGTGGTGGTTGGTAATTTGGCATCAGTTGTCCAATTTTGTAATTTCCTAAAAACAACCATTATTTATGCAACTACACGACTATTGTTGTAAATCCCAATCTTGATACTATTTGTGTGGAATTGAATGGCTACTGTATAAAACCTACTTTACTAAATCGAAAAAATTCTCCTTAGACCGCAAAGAAATCTTTTAATAGTCCCATTTCATATTTGAAAATAGAATACTTCTCAATATGATGTCTTTCTCAGCTTTGTTTGCTGACAGTTCTATGTTCTTTGTTCTGTTTCAACTTCTCTTTATATGTCAACCATTCCTTTAAGTATTCAATCTATCTTTACTACATCTTATATTTCTCAATTGATTTTCTGTTATAAGTTTGTCAAAACTCTAACTTTTAAGCACAAATACTGTAGACTGCGTTATAAATTTAACTTTTTGATATACGTTTTAGTTTTATTAACAATATGTATGGTAAATGCCTTCTGTATAAAACTGGTTCCTATAACTGGAAACATATCTCCTAGTAGTAAAGAAGTCCACTGTATTGGCTTCTAATTTGAAGATGAGTACAAGCTACTCTTCACTGCAAAATGCCCATTTTCCTCATTCGCAAATCTCTGGTTTGTGTTACTTATTAAGAAATAATAAATAGAAGCTGTACTACACTCTTCCATTATGCGTTGGGTTCTTAGTTTATCAGTATTTTGTTACTCTATTGTCAGAGCTTTTATTACCTAGTTCCTAGTCTGTCCCTGATTGTGAGTAGCGTAAAAGCATTATTTAACAAAATCCGCATTAAATCGGACACGAATAAATAGAATTTCAGTAAATCTGGCTGATTTCACTGTAATAATTCCAGATTCTTAACTAAAGAGAGCGGCTGTGGTGTGGGCAATGTAATAGAATTTTTTAAGCAGTAACAAATTCTTCGTATATTTCAGTCCAATATTAAATGAATTTGTAGCGATTCCATATCGATTCTTATTTATTGTTGTTAGGTTAAAAGGAGTATTATGTTAAAAATGGCCGATGCTTGTCAAGAACAATCAAATAGAAGTTTCCATGAAATGTACGTACAACGTCACAATAATGTGTCGATATTGTATGCCGATATTGTCAATTTCACTCCACTATCCGAACAACTATCAGCATCAGATCTTGTTAAAACACTTAATGAACTGTTTGGACGATTTGATCAAATTGCTCAGGTAAGTCGAATGAAACAAAACGAAACTATATTCTATTCAAATATATCTTTATTTAAATTAAACTCAATAAGTAACTTGTCTGGAATTTGTTCGCATTCAATTCAGAGTTTCGTTACAATACAGCTTTTTTGTTTGAAACAAGCAAAAAAAAAGAACACCCTTTCTTCATTAGTCGAATCTTTTGTGTAATTATTAATATTATGAATCTCGAATTCTCTGATGTATTCACAGACTAACAAAAGATTTAAAAGATAAAACCGTGCAAAAGCTTATTAGAGTACTAACAGACTGTACAGTTTATGTTCATAACTATGTTTTAGGTTTCAAATTTGTAAATAAGTTGAGCTAGGCGGTTTTTGGAAAGGACGAGATAATTTGTGTAAATTCAACAAAATTACAAAGCCAAACACACCTAACAATATTTATTTAATTCAGTAAACAACATCAAAAGGATACTTTTGATAGAGTTGGGGAATAAACAAAAAATTCATAACATCTAGGAGAAACTAAATTTTTTATCATGCGATTAATTCATTTTTACAATTATTACTCTGTGTTTCTATAGTCTTCTAATTCACGAATCTTATTGTAGCCTCCATTTCATGCATTTTTCCCCAGAATTGTAAACAATACAAAAAAAAACAAAGCTTTAGTTCTTTATTAATTAAATATTGCAATTATTTCAGGATAATCAATGTATGCGGATTAAGATCCTTGGTGATTGTTACTATTGTGTCTCAGGATTACCAGTTTCACGTCCTAATCATGCCTATAATTGTGTCAATATGGGTTTACAAATGATTGAGGCCATACGGTAAGACTGTTAGATAAATCATCTATATATCTTGCATTGTTATAATTGAATTAATTATATTCGACTATAGATTAACATCGATATGTTAACGAGATAAACTTGTTAATACCTCCAAAACTAAGATAATTTAAATTTATTAAAGAGCTACCGTAAATTTGAATTAATTCCCATCTAAACTGATAGTTATTTTGGACATGCAGAGTTTATCTGTCTCATGGGTGAAATTTTTCTTATAGGTTTGTACGAGAAGCGACTGGTTTCAATGTTGATATGCGTATAGGAATACATACGGGAAATGTACTATGTGGTGTATTAGGTTTAAGGAAATGGCAATTTGATGTATGGAGTGATGATGTAACTTTAGCCAATCATATGGAATCGGGTGGCATTGCGGGGTAAGTATACAGTATGCAGCAACAAACTAGGTACATAGGAGAAAACAATTTCCTACCCACTCTCAAGATCTTCACATAAGTCGAGATAAACAGAAACTGGTCAGCCAGAAGTGTAAGAACGTCGGTTGCTAACGCCACCCATCCCTAGTTCTTTCAAACATTCAAAATTGTAATAGATGATAAACATTTGCTATCTTTGTCAGAATCATGAGCAACATTACGAAATTTTTCTCAAAGTACTGTGGCACATTTGTAGGCAGCTGTATTAGACAAGGATCGATTCTAAAGATGGATGATGTGTGAGTGGGGCTGCAGTTTCTCTTTATAAGAGTGAGTGGTGTTGATGCTTTTCCCTATGTACCTATTTTGCAGCTGCATACTGTATGAGAAACATTTTTTAGCCAAAACTTTTTAAGAAAGATGAACAAACAAATTTTTGATATTAGAGATCGATATAAGGATCGTGATTTCTAGGGAATGTTACTGACCAGTGATCGAATTGCGTTACCACCAATAATGAGCTTTTAGAATAAATCATTATTGATTGATTAAAGAAAATTCAACTAAACGTTTATTATTGGTTTATAGTAATGACGATGCTGGTAAATTGTTTCACCTCAAGTTGTTTAATTGCCGTGAAATTATTGTCTGCGTAGTTTCATATTAATTGATATAATTGTAGATTCGATTTGAAATAGATAACATTTCTGTATTTCTGTAATAAACAGTTGATTGAATTTAAAAGAAATAACTGGTACAAAATAATTACTTTGTTGTTTAATATTACTGTTTTCTTAATTAATTAATTAATTTCAATAGTCTGATTAATTAAAACTTTCATTTTAATTTGTTTTAATAAGGTGAGTGAAGAGCCGGGTTTATTTTTGTTGAAAACTCATCCAATTTACCGTACAAAACAAAAGTCCATAAATCCATTAATATTCGCATGTTTGTTTATTTTTCGTTAAAATCCATTTGTAATTTAGCTGTAGATTTGGATAGTTTGATAGATAAATGAACATGTTATTGTTTTTTACATCAACTAAATTTAAATTTAAAGATAAAATTGTTTAGTTCATATACGTAGGTATGGTATAGCTATATGTATATCTAGATTGAACAGGATGTAACTAAATGGGAAAATAACTCGTAGATTGGTTTTATTAGCAAAATCTCTGCTCTATTTTGCTGCATAGTTGATTGAATCACTTGACAGGCTTTGATATTGAAAATGTTGATACATTCTATAAAAGAGGCCAGTGATAATGTACATCACTATATGAAAATGTTTTTGTTTTTGTTTTGACTAATCAAATTATGGTCGATGAACAAATAATTTGATTTAATACTCATAGTTGAACGTACGACTTTAATCTCGTCATTAGAAAATGCTTAATGAAACTGCATCTAATCCAATTATCCGCAAAATTTTGAAACTTTATTATATTTGAGTTGTTCATTTTTTAGTCAGAACTATTCCATGTATGTGGTTGAATTTTATTCATGGCAAACTAGAAATATTCCCATTCAAATTTTTTTAACTATCTTTACAAAAACAGTTTTAATTATAATTGAAATTTTAATTAAAATTCGAAAACTTGTTACGAAATTCTAATAATTTCTGGTATGCTCCTCCTTCATAATAACTTATAGTATTTGAATTCTTTGAATTAAAATAGTTTTGTTCGTTATGTTATTGTTGTTGTTGTTTCTTAGGAGAGTTCATATAACACAAGCAACTTTACATCAACTTGGTGATCGTTTTGAAGTTGAACCTGGTGATGGAATGAGTCGAGAATCATATTTAGCCGATCATAAAATTGAAACTTTCCTTATTATACCTCCCAAGGTAAGTTTCGCTAATTTTAAGCTAACTGTAGATAATTTCCTATTAGTATTTATCATTGATAATAAAACATCAAATTGTTCACAATATTGATCTGATTAAACTTATTGATATTGTTGCTGCTGATGATACTTGGGTAACCTCCAAAAAATGCATTTTTCCGACAATGTATTTGGGAGTCTTAGTAAAATAACAAATTTGTATTGGGAGTACAACATTAAATCGTATGAATTGTTGGCACGTGTTGCTTGTAATATCCCTTTGATCAATTTTAATCTACTGCGCTCACACTGAATAAATTGTTAATAGAGTCTGGAAGAGATCATCCGTATAATCGGAGTATTCTAAATCTAAGCACTTTAAGTGAGCGGTAAGCGCCTTGCATTTGCGATCGTTGAGGACGGAAATTACTGTAAAAAGATTAGAGTAACGGGAGGATATAAACAATGCTGTGTTTTCTCGCTTTTGCATCAATTGAGCCTATAAGATACAGCGGACGCATGGTCCACATCGACATATGCGTCCGTAATCTCCAGGGATAGTCGTCTATATATGCATAAATGCGTTCATAGCAGTCAAAGCTGTCAGAGGAACTGCAAGTTGGCTTACCCAACTTCTCTATATTATTTTTTTAGAGGAGGCCTTTCTTTACCATGCAACATACAGACTAAGACATTTCATCTAGGAACATAGGACAGTCTTGAGGGTGGATACATTTACAAAGATAATTCCAGCCATCTCTTTTCAACCTAGACGAAGGCTATAAGACTATCCCAGTTTTTGTACTTTCTTCTATGTTCCTAGATGAACTGTCCCTCTCTCTACATATTCGTTAACCTATAGAGCATATACATAAGTGATAGTTGAATGGCTTGCAAAATCATGAAACGTTGCCTTACTGGTTTGAATAATTATTGAGAATCACTACGTAGTTTCTTATTCTATTTTTTTTCATGTTAAGAATATGGAAATCCGAACATTATCACTTTCAATCATCGATTGATTGAATCAATTATTGTAACTTGATATCATCATTCTTACTCATTTCTTCGCAAATGATCCTAAAAGGTACACTACATAGGTATATAGAATATGTCCCAGACTGTGAGTAAAATGGATTTTGTCAAAAAAAAAATGTGGTGATGGATTGGATATTTGTCAAGGAAAAACGAACGATTTTATTATATTTCCAAATTCACTACTATCATTCTTTACCATGTCAAAATCTCCAGAATAGTCCTTTTCTAACATTAAAATGTTTCAATTTTCTCACACCTCCTACACGGTTATGCTTTCAACTTGACTTTAATCGTATTCGTAACAATCAATAAAAATGTAAGTAATAATGAATATGTTCTCCAAATAAACTTGTAATTCTTATCAGATGATATATTTTGTTTGACACTAACTTCCTGGCAACAAGAAGCTTCACAACGTTTAGATTAAATTTGTCTAATTTTAGTTCGTAGAACGTGTTTGATTTTTCCTAAGAATTTACTGGAAAAACATACATTCTCATCGATAAACTTACAGAAAATAGAAGCGTAACTGTCCATGTTTGCAATTTCAATAACAATCCACTTACTGGATATAACATGGCGTGTTAACATTGTACTATAACACGTTCATTCTAATTCCCCATATATGTAGAAAGAAATTGAGCTTATGTACATACATTTAGAGTGTGTTTATTTAATGTTTGCTATCCTGAATGATAGGTTTGTATCCTGACAGAGATTATAGACAACATTACAATCCAATAGTAGATTGTTCTACCAACAGTGTGCAAATACGTCTAGAAAATGAACAAATAACAACAAAGCTTGCTATACAACAATTAAAATTTCTGATAGTTTAGAAAGGAGCTTAAAAGAGCGAAAATATCATCAAATATACTTTGACATAGTAGTTTGAAACAAGAAAAAACACCGCTTTCATTTATTAGAAAACTAGATAAGGGTGCAGTTCCACTATCTGTCATGTTCAATAGGAATCAAGAGTTTTTAAAGAAACTGCTTAACTGCTTTTCAGTTTTTGCTAATCACTAATAGCATGTTTTCTGATCTATTGATACCAGGAGAATATGCTTACTTTTGTAGGCCTAAAAAAGCGATTTTGTTATTCGTGTTTAGGACAGCTTTCATTGATTGTTGTACAACTTGAATTCTGTGTATTGTAGTTTTTCAAAATGAACGATTCAGTTATTGTAGACACTCAAGATCCTCTACCATAAGCACGGAGATCAGAGGCGAACTTATCTTAAGTCTTAAGTCTCGCACATACGGATCTCATTGTTTATAAGAGAGAAAATGTGAAATAATGAGATGAGGGACAGAATTAAAAGATGTGAAAGTTTTAAGCAAGACCGGATCTACACGCCAAAAAAAAATGTTGAAACTTAGACCGAAATACAAAAAAATAAATAAAATAAAACAAACATAATAAGAGCAGCATTTTTAAATTTGCCACAAGATATTCTATGAATAGAAAAACCGAATAAAAAATAACGTTCGGAAAGGTTACTACAGTTCATATATGAAACTTGTAAGTGACGATAAAGATAAACAAATTTATAAGAATGAAGATTGGAATCTCACACCCTCATCTCCGTATGATGTACAAAAAAAAACAACTCATTTATTTACCATGTCATGCTTCATCCTTATCATTGACAAAGTTTATTTTCTGATACAGAAACCGGATACAGAAGCTCAGAATGGCAATATCAAGTCACATCTGTCAACAACAATAACCGAACTCAATAATAGTATAAATGGTGGTGATACTGTTAGTGGTAGTGTTGGTATAGCAGGCATGGCCACCCCCAGTGGTCCACCTACACGATCACGACCTTCAAGTAAAATGACAAAATATGTTGAATGTTGGGGTGCTGATAAACCATTTGCAAATATTGCTGAATCAACATTGGCAAAAAATATTGAACTTACGGTAAGCGAAACAAAATATTTTCAGAACCCATTTATACACGTTTTATAGTCTTTAGAATTAATTTTCAGAATGTGTATCTTTTATAATTTGACTTATTTGATCTATTCACTTATTATATGCTATTTTTGTTTTTCAGTCTGGATCTTATCTTCAGGTCAGTTTGTAAATTAACGGGATTTTCAGACTAATAATAATAATTTTCAGACTTGTTTAAATTAATCAACAAGCTAATCTATTTCTGTATCATAACAATTTTAAATAAAAATGATCTTTATTGAAAGCGTACAAATTTTTCAATCAAGATCATTTCAATCCAATAACATTTCTACTTTTTATTGTAACTAACAACTGAAAGATTTGTGCACGATATACTTATTGTTAGCCAATAAAGATTTTGTCCTGAAAACTTTCAATAGTAGAAATTGTTTTGTTCACAGACTCTTGCCATGATTGAGTCAAACTTATTGCCAGACCGCAGTACGTGTCTAGAATGCAGGTAATGCTATTCGAAATTTTACAAAAAACTTCATAATTTTATTCATACGTCTTTTATTTAGAAAATGGTGGACTTCTGATGATTTAAATCCAGTCTTATTGTGGTTCAAAGATCGGAAACATGAACATGAATATCGCAGTCAACCAGACTCAGAATTCAGATATTACGTTGCTTGTGCAACATCAATATTCCTAGCTATGTCTGTTATGCAAATCGTCACAATTCCCAGGTAAGTTTGATACTTGTTGACTCCTTTCTTGTATGGTAAAAATATAAAAAAGCAATCGAAATCCGCACAATTATAAGTCCGCTCTCTTATGAATAAAAAATGTAACGTTTAGAAATACGATTGGTTAAAAAGGATAAACTATACTGAAATTCTTATATTTGTAATAAATGTACGTTTCTGGTGAAATTTACGAAATCTATTCGTTAGCGTTTTAATTAAATTGAATTTCACAAAGTTCTTCTGGGGCACACTATTAAAGATAATTTCATGAATATTCCAAAAATATAAACAAGAAATTCGAATAATTTTCAACAGAATTGTATGTTGGAATTCTCAATAAATTTGTATTATATTAATGCTAGAGGAAGTTTTAAAAATGTACATAACAAAACCGGTGACACTGAGAGAATAATTTATTATGGGATTTAACTAGCAGAGTGATAAAATATGAAGAAGCAACCACACAGAAAAACAATACATTTATCTTTCAGTTTGAGGAACAAACTACGTAAATTAATTTAATTGAATCATTTTCCTAACTTTTAGTTCCTACTTTTAGCACTGCTGTAGTCGGTTACTAAATGTTCAAAATCATAATTTAAAGTAATTAAAACTTAAAATTTTATTTCATCTCAAAAGTAAAGCGAATGAATTTAATAAAGCCAGATATAACAAATAATTCTTCATTTGCTCAAAATATGGTAAATTTGGAATCTTGTTTATGGCCCCCGTTGAGCTAAGTCCTTTAAATCCAGTTTTCTACAACTTTTTGTTACGAGACCGAAGATCGTATAAAAGAGGATGGTAATCGTAAATCTAGAGAGTTTCTTTAAAATTTATTTTTCAATTCTTGAATCGATGGATTTTAGATATTTTGAAGCTGTTTTGTAAAGCCCCTAAGTTCTTATTTGATTAAATGCAAAATTATGTTGTTCTTTTGGTTTTTACGAGATACTTGAAACATCTCTTTAAACTCTACAAATTCATCTACTAGGAAGCTAATATTTGACCTGTTGGTTAGTTAATGTTAAACAGATTATAAGTATGCTTACGGGCAGCAATACTATCAAGTAAATTTCCTATAATTTAGTTTTACTATCACCAGATTAGCTTATTTTGCTGTAGGGCAGGTGTCTTGGAAATACAGAATTGTCCATTATTAATACAAACGAAAATTGCATATCTCTTTGTTATATCTTTAGTAATTTCTATATCGGGTGCAAGTTGAATTCGAGATTAAGCTGGATCCGAAATGGAACCTTTTTTGTAAATAAATAAATAAATAAAAATTGAATTGAAGCGGAATTGTAGAATATGGCCAGCCACCTATTTGATTAAAATCCAATTTCCTTTTCACATTTCAGAAGTATAGTGCTTTATGGTAGTCTAGCACCAACTTTAGTCGTTCTTTTAATTTTCGTTTATCTGTGTTGGTTAGATGGTTGTTGTGCGAATCGATTACCAACAGATACACCAACAGATGAACCAGAAGCTTGTTCACCGCCTGGAGAAATTGTTGCTAGTAGTCGTTGTTTACGATTAGCAATTTTCTTATTATCAGTTATTTTAATCTCAGCATGTGCTGTAATATCTTTGGTAAGATTAAGTCAAATTTGAATATTGAAATTATTAAGTTATGCCAGATTTAGAATTTAGCTTGAAATTACTATCATATAGGTGGATTATAATCCGATACCTTCAGCAATCCTTATCACAACACCATCATCTCTAAATGGTATGAATAGTTCTATAAAGTCAAACAACTTGACTTCGATAATTTTAGAAGAGGAGACTGATCGAAGTTTCACAATTGAATATGTTCCAGTAAGTTTTATTGATTTTCCACAAAAAAAAAAACAAGATACAAGTTATAAGTTATCTATTCCAGACATATCTTTATAGTTCTGAATTAGTATTAGCGGCAATCTCAGTATTCCTACGAATGGGTTTTATTTTGAAACTGTTCCTAATGGTTACATCTGTGATAGCCCATATCGTGATTTACAGTTATTTAGATTTTTTCAGAGATTATCACAATATTTATTTCGATAAATTCACGGATATTCCATTTGAAATCAAAAATACATTAATTTTAACAATTGTTGTGGTACTCTTCCACATTTTGGATCGTCAAATCGAATTCACATCTAGAACCGATTTTTTATGGAAGGCTAAACTTAAAGTTGAACAAGAAGAAGTTGAAACGATGCGTGGCATCAATAAGGTTTTTTTATTATATTGATACGTTGATTCACAAAGAAATTTTTAAATCATTCATTTTAGATATTGTTAGAAAATATTTTGCCGGCTCATGTAGCCGAACATTTCCTTGCATCAAGAGATACACAAGATTTGTATCATGAACGTTATTCATGTATTGCTGTTATGTTTGCTTCAATACCAAACTATAAAGAATTTTACGATGAGAGTGATGTTAATAAACAAGGTTTAGAATGTTTACGACTTCTCAACGAAATTATTTGCGAATTTGATAAAGTATACAGTTAAGTTTGTTTGTATTGTATTTGATGTTAATTATCGTAAATTTTACAGCTCTTACTCAAACCGAAATTCAGTTGTATTGAGAAAATTAAAACAATAGGCAGCACCTATATGTTAGCTTCTGGCTTACAACCGGGCAAAGAGGAAGACAGTGCTGTGAGTATATTTTAATTTTAGATTCACTTTCAAAACGCTTTTAGTTGCTTTATTTATTTATTTATTTATTTTTGATAAACATCAAAATAGAGCTTAGACGCGTTCAGTTTCATTGCAAATTTTCTTTAAAATTCAACCTAAACAATTATGATTTTTCTCACAAATTATGCGAAATTTTGCTAGGATTTCTTTAAGGTAATTTTCAAAATTATAAACAATTCTTATGTGAATTTGTTTGATGAAAAATAAACTTAAGTCTATAATTTGCAGGAAGCGAACCGTAAAGAAGAACATATCATCGTTGCTCTAGTAGATTTTGCTGTTTCATTAATGACAAGTTTGGATCAAATTAATCGTGATGCTTTCCAAAGATTTAAATTAAGAGTTGGTGAGTTTTATTTGTTATTGTAAGATGCAATCATTTGTGAACGGACATAATTGCGTCTTATAATCAATTTTTAATGGTTTTCCTGCAAATAAAAAAAATATATGGAACATTTGTTATTATTTGAATATGAATAATACTGGAACGATTTCCTGTGCCGCCGCCTGTTCATATCAAAGGCGAAACTTTCGTAAACAATCAAATGAGCAAATTGAATTCAACTATCAAGATGGGTAAATGTTGTCTTTATAATAATCAGTATTTGATAGTAAAAGCTGGCGTTGACACTATTCAAAGTTTAGTTTTGTATGTTCGATAAACAAATGAAATTTCCAACGTCTGTAAGGACACATCTACCATTATATAAAATATGGCTTATTGAAGAAAGGGACCCTCACATATAAGAACTTCCATTTTTGTGTTTAAGGTCTGAAAATCTGTAAACGCGGTCTAAAGTGTCCCCACATGTGGAGGCAATGTTATCATAGGAAAAACTTTGTCTTTATCCAGTGCGGACAAGGTAAAGATTCTCTGCAATTTACGGATTTACATTTCACTAATGCATAATTATTGTCAAATGTTTAATTTAAATACGAACAAAACGACAGGAGAATTGAAATGTTGTATGCTTCATAGATAATGCGCTATTGCTTGTACCTTATTAAGATGATCTACGGCAACTGTTCCGACGATGGCCCGGGTGCAAAAATACAGATAGGGACCTTACATGTTAAAAACAATAAATAAAGACTTTATACCTCAACTAGTAAGTCACTTTTGGGCCCTACGGACGGTGGGCGTACCCGTCTCGCGTCCCTATTTCTTTTAGACCTGTGGAGTTACTTCCAACGGTTGCCCTTCATTTTCCACAAATACACTTAACATGCTCGACATACCATAATCAATAGATTCTGTTTGAATTCCCTAATGTGGCTCCGTTGATGAGCTCAAATATCCAGTAGTAGAAGTTTTATTTGCAGGAGAATCAATCAAAATTAGTTATGGTCGTAATTGTTCCGATACCCTTTCATTCTTATTAATTGTTTCAAAACCACATAGGTATTAATCATGGTCCAGTGATAGCAGGAGTTGTTGGTGCTCAAAAGCCCCAATACGATATTTGGGGTAATACAGTAAATGTGGCATCACGTATGGATTCTTGTGGTATAATGGGACGGATACAAGTTACCGAAGATACAGCCAAAATTTTAATGAATGCTGGTTATTCATGTGAATGTCGTGGTTTAATTTATGTGAAAGGCAAAGGCAATTTAACAACATATTTTGTTAAAACACCATTCGATGATCGACAGTAGACTTTTATAAATTGATGAGACTGATTGACAATGATATTTGTTGATATTATTGTTACTATTTTGATAAATAGTAAATGAACGGCACTAGAAATTACACTGTGGGAACAGTTTTGATTGATTAATTATATTAATAGTAGGTATAGGTGTGGCAGAGTAGTTTAATGTACCTGACTGAGTGATTTCCGTGTAAATAGAAAGTAAAATGATTGATAGATTAGTACTGATAACACCAATATCAAATTGTTGTTCTTGAATGTACTAGTTGTAAATGTCCTATTTATTTTGGAACAAATTAAATTTAAGATACCCGGACAATCTATTCATTGTTTCCAAATAAATATTTAATGTTTCCTTTAAATGTTGTTCACAAGAGAATTTTTATTATTTTTTCAAAATAAATCACTGCTTTTGATTTTAATTAAAATTTATTAAATAAAAATAAAAATTAAAACCAGTTTTTTTTGTTTGTTTTTTTGTCTCATTTTGATAATAATTTGGTGACTTTGTTATAAATAATTCATAAGTACATAAATAATGAGGTAAATTACAACAATAAATTGAAGATTAACAAAAAGAATAAAGAAAAATTAACAACAATCTTTTAAAATATATCTAGAAGAATATACAAGAATTCTGTACACTAACTTCTAAAATGGTATTAAATGGTATAATATTGCACTTTGTAATACTGCCCCCTGAGTCATTCGAACAAAAATCACGGGGCAACTTATCTCCTTAAAACAAAACTGTTCTATAAACAGTCTAAATTTTAGAAATTTTGTCACTTTTATTTTACACGAGCGTTGATTATCCATTGAATTCAATTTGATTTATACAAAAAAAAAACAATTACAATCTGTTGCTGCCGCCTTTATATTAGCCTTAATCTTGAATAAATTACTGAAATTTATCTAAATTTGAAAAGGCTAAAATAATTCGTGTGTTAAAAACTATCAAAATTAAAAACTAAATCTCAGCTATTTGTTTGATTTTGATATTGAACTTGATGTGTATTCGCATATTCAATACCAAACGTATGTCCATCTAGCTGCGATTGACTATCAGAGTTTGGTTCTATATTATCCGATTCGTATTTAATGCCTCTTTTAAATCTACCATACAATGAGGAATAAGGCAGATTGTAGTGTATGGCCGCTTGATTGATCGACATATGTCCCAATCTAAAAATAAATGTATTCAAAGATTACGATTTTTTTATTTTATTTGTAGAAATGTTGATTTTCTACCTGACAGCTTCTAGAGCTTCACCCATTGCATCTTCTGACCATGGGGTGGGATTCGATCGTGATAATTCAATACCTTCCCGTTTACATCGACCATATAATGTACCAGTAGGGATACCAAATTCGGTTGATGCCTTTTGTACTGAAGTTTGTCCTGATCTGATAGATTCTAAGGCTTTTTCTAAATCTTCAGGTGTCCAAGTCGTAGGTGCTGCATTAAAAGGCGCCGCCAAACGTATACCTTCACGTCTAGCTATCTTATATAGCGTACTACTCGGAATTCCTGTTGTTAACAAAATTGTTAAATTGTTGGTAAAATTTCTGTAATAATATAAGAAAGTACCGTAAGCTTTACTAGCTTTGTTAGCTGATATGGTTCCAGTTCGGAGGGCTTCTAATGCATTATTTAGATTTTCTTCAGTCCATGATTTCGTAGGACCTTCTTTCTTTGGTGTATCTATACCTAGTCTATGAGCACGTTGCCAGAGTGTAGTGGAGGGAATACCGTAAGTCGCTGACGCCTATCAATATACATTCAAAAATTTTATCAATAAAATTGTTTAAATAAATATTCATTACTTTAGTTAGACTCATATTGTGATTTCGTAAAGCGTCTAAGGCCATATCCATGTCTTCCTGAGTCCATGTTTTAGGGCCACCACCATGAGATCGTGAGGTATGGTGTGAATTTTCTGAATGGCCATTATTTTTTGATGCAGGTACTTCGTTACTTAAATCTAAAAATTAGATAAACATTCAACAACAATCTATAGGATAGTTAATTATTTGGATCGAACCTAATCTATTGGAGACACCGGGCATGATGCCCATCAGTTCTGGTGTGACCATCATTTGATGCATACTATGTTCATCATCATGACTATCCATCGAATGATCAGGTCCTGACATATGTGAATCCATTTCTAATAATGAATCTTGATCATAAGATGATCGTAATGTTTCAAATTTCACATCTACTTCTTTTTTAACATCGCAGAATTTATTATTGGAATCGGATAGATCAGTCCTATGTATTGTATTTGTTAATAATGTACGTGTTGGTGAATGTTCTTGCATATCAACATGTCCGACTGGTATTGCTGAAGGTGCCGGTGGTTCTGGTGGGAAATCATCTGTGTCAACTCCAAATTGAGAGAAGATTGTCTAAAATTACAATAAAATAATAATAATAAAGAATCGTAACTTTTTTTTTTTTTAAAATAATCACCTGTCCTGTCATAATTCCATTACTACTCATGTTTAATGGTTTTGTTCGATCTTTTGTTGTTGTATCACTGTTTTTTCTACAACGTTTTTGTTGTTTTTCATTGGTTCCTAAGGTTGTTATACTGTTGCCATTCTCACCTCCATCATCATCATCATTATCATCATCATCACCATCATCATCATCATTATTATTATGACTACCGTTTTCTATACTAACATTATCTTCCCGATCTGAGTTTGTATTGTTTGTTGTTGTTGTTGTTGTTGTTGTTGTGGTCGTTGCGGTATTGTCAATGTGTGGTTTTTTATTATGTTTACGTTTCTTATTATTGTCTTGTGTTCTTAAATGTTTCGGTGATTTTCTCGAAAACGTTTTAGCAAAAAATTGTGGAGGAATTGGTGTTGGTGAATTCTCTTTTTCATCAGTCGGCTCACATAAACCTTTGATTTTTAGTTGATCGGCTGTACGAAGAAGCGACTAAAAACAAAACAAAAAATCCACATTTCATCTTATAACTGATTTGAATTGTTGATCATCTGTTTGATAAAATAGCTTCCGGTAAAATTAATATTATGTTTAATAATTGTTATGAAATCAATATTGAACAATAACAAACAATTTGTTTATTTTCATTTGAACATCAATGCGTGTTAAGTAATCTCTGATTAGAATATAGAAGCAAGGAACAAGGAAGCTTTCCTATAGATATATAAGTGAGTACATATATGAGGAGCCGTCCTTGAACCCGGTATTGATTGGTCCAGACACCGCATCACTTTCCCCCAGTGCGTGCCCCGGAGCCAAAACCCAAGTGCTGTTCACCAGGCAACCCACCGAATTAGTTCAGGGATCGTCTATTACTGACAGAACATAACATAACAACAACAATAACAGTAAGCTACTGTTTGCAATAAAAGCACGATAAGTTTCAATTGTCCATACTTTTTTTTCAACATGCAAATATTTTAATATTTATTAATGGACTAGTAATGAAACTATTACACGCCCATTTTTTCCTTAACTGTCTAGAGAATAGATAAATTACACAGTTGGTAATTACAATGGAAACTATTTTAATGGAGAAAATAATTAAAGTAATAAATAATAGTGAAAAGTTTAGAATGAAATGATAAATGTTCGTAATTTTAATCCCGGCAGATCTCGTCTTAGTGCAATCAATAATCAGTGGAGAGAACAAATGGAATGGGTTAAAATAAAATGCCGATTTACATATAAATGCGGGCGACTTTTAATATAATCATTACAATAGAATTGAAAGATTTTCGTTCTAAATGAATGTGTAAAAGTTTGAAATTGTGAAAGGTAAGGTTGAAGGATAGACAGATGAAAAGAGAATGGATGGATATAAAGATCAAAACAGAGACGCTAATACATTTGACGACGATGGCCGAGACGCAGCAAACAGTCAAACATCACCCACCACCACAACACATACATATAGTAGATATAGAAGGACAGAGATAAGATGTGTATATAGGGAGTATAGAGAGTTGTATGAACTTTCCCGTTGAAACGTTCTCCCTTTAAAACGTCCGACAAATAGTGGGAAAATCAGGGTGAAAGTGCAAACATACATGCAACTGCACATGCACTTTATATTACTTACTGAACGAATGACCTCGACGACCTTCAGCACTGAATTCCGGGCGAAAGCGCAAACTAAGACTGGCCAGAGCAGCAGTAGAGCCTACTAGGGGATGCTGCGGCCCCGTGATAGATCGAGAGAAATGCTCGGCGCACGCACTACTACAACTTTGGTTTTAATTGGGGGTTTTTGCAGACGACTTTTTTTTTTTTTTGCTCCCCCTTGTGCACTATAGTCGCTATCTCGTTCCTACTATTTTCTTTCGACTTTGCCAGCGCGGAATATTGGAAAATGCACAGTGAAAATTGAAAATAAAACAAGAACGTTGAACGACGGCTATTATCTACCATCTACCACTATTTTTATAGTTTGAAGATTGTTACAAATCGTCGGATAATAGATTCGAAATTGAGTTTTTTTTGTGTCTCATTTCACAATAGTTTAAAAAAAAACAACTACAAGGTGAACCTTTAAAAAGTTGTATTGAATAGAAATTTTGCAAGTTTCGTAAATTATTTTCGATCTAATCGTAAAAATTGCAACAACATAAACCAGAATGGTAATTTTACACGAAGAAAAACAAATATAATGAAGACATCTGGAAAAGAAACCTGAGAGATTGCAGTAAAATCTCGATTAAGACCAGATGACAGTTTTTACTATAAGAAGAATTTTTATTAACAAGTTCTACAGTATAGTGAAACTTTTCTTTCTAATTTCTCTTTGATGTTATTCGCAGTCTTGACCTACATCCGACTATTTGTTTACTTTATGAATATAGTCTTGTGTTCTTCGTAATTATTCCAAAATTATACAAAACAATCAAATCATTGTTGAATTTAATCGAAATTTAATGATAAAAATTGATAAAATTTATTCAGCAAAATTACGTTCAATCTCAATTGACCGCAATTTGATAAACTCACTATCTATTGTAAATAGACCTAAAAACAAAATTGCAAATAAACATTTCCAAAATCAATTTTGATGATTCAAGATTTGTCTATTTAAACAATATCCGACGAATTAGCCCTATTCCCGTTTCTAAAAACATCAGCCTCAAGCCAAAGCCTAGCGATTGATTTTTATTGTCGTCAGGGCATAGGGTGGATGCTATCGCCTGCTTAATAGGGAATAAGGGCATGTTCTCACAGACTACACATCCTTATCTCAAAATTCTTTATAAAACTTACAACTTAAATACGATTAATTCTTCGGTGTTTACGGTTAGTTGAAGCCGTCTAGAAATAATTTAAATCATTAGAAAGTGACATTGATTTTCGTAAGGAGTGTGAATTATTTGTAATTACTAGTGAAATATTCAATCAATTGTAGATTCCTATAGAAAAGCTCCCCTTATCGGTATGTTATAAAGTCCTGAGCTTACAGTTAGTTGAAGCTTGATAGTATAGATGGCAGTTTATCTGTTCCTTTTGCATTCTGCAGCAAGCTTTTTAATTGTACAAAATTTTTAATAAAAATCTTACTGTTAATCCCACAAATTTATAATAAATTTTAAACAATTCATCTATTTTTTATGTAAATATATATAGCAAATTGAAGAAAATTTAACACACAAACAAACAAAAAAATAATACCAATAATGAGAACAATACAATAAGACAACACATACACAGTAAACAACAACAACATAAGGAGGAAGACAACAGTCATTCTCATTGTATAAAGCACACACGTACGCTTCCTTTCTATTATTACAACAAAGAAAGAATAAACAATAGACGATTTCTTTAACAAGAACGCAACGAGAATCACCGTCTCTCTTTTTTCTTATGTGCACCTATACGTTTATCATTATTGTTTTTTTTCTTTTAAAAAAGGAAAAATGTAGTAATTTTCATCGTTTTCACATTTATTTTTATTTTTTTTATGGATATATATGTATATAGTACCTGCAATTCAGTCTGAGAAACGTCGATTTCTCCTTTGTACACGAAGTCTATGATGAACTTTAAATCAGCATAGCAGACATCTTGGGGCATTATTATCGTTGGATGTTTACATGGATTTTCTAACAATAATTTTTGGAAATATGTTGAACACGCTGATAATACTACCTGCGGACAATGAGATAATACTTCCGGTTAAACAACAATATAAGTTTGTAAAAAAAAAAAAAATACTAAAAACAAGACGACTAAAAATAGTTTTCCCATTACATTCATCTTTTCTATTATGTGTGTGTGTGTTTTTGGGATAGGGTAGTATAATCCAGGATGTTCGACCCCTCTTCTTCAACATTTCAACAAAAATAGACTTGTAGTACAGTTGTATCATAATGGTTTACTTCCCCACAAAATACTCTGTTTATTTTTTTTTTATTTTGTTTTGTTTTATAACACAAATAGTACTTACTTTGTGTGCTTTTAACGATAAGTCATTACACGCCAATGTTACATCAACGAAAGCCTCATTCTGTAATAGTTGATGAAACACTGATGTCATATTACTTTGGTAATTGTTCCATCGTAGGCAATAATGCTGGCCAGACATAATTTCTGTAAATAAACAAATTCAATTGTTTTTCTCTCTATCTCTCCCTCTATGTGTGTGTTTTCCGCTTCAATTTTTTTCATTTTCTGTTTTTTTTTTTTTTGTTTCGACAGAATCGTTTTGTTTTTCACATTTTCTCTTTCACATTAATATTTGAAGGGGCTTCTCGTTTTGTGTACGTTTAAGCTGATTCGTCTTGATATCTATGTTATATATACCTACACATACATACAAATAACGAAAAAAAATTCTTATGAAAAGAGAGTCGGACAAAGAGAAGACAAGAAAAACGAAATAGAAGGAGCAGCAGTAGCAGCATAACGTTATCGTTTCATTCTGCCATGCCCCTATCTTATCCTACTCATGCCAGACCCTGGAGTTATTTTTATTTTTCTTTCTCTATTGATTTTAGTCCTTTTGCTGTCTGTTCGTTTGGACTAGGAATGAAAAGACTCTTATATTTTTATAGGTAGATAGTAGGTAGGTATATGTCTGTACGGGTTTAACGGTTGAAAAGAATTTTCAACGGTTTTTCTTTTATACCTGGATTCTCTTCGGTGCGTTTCTCTTTTCATATATTTTGTAACATGACAGTTACAAAGAGCGAAAAAAATTAAATAAAGAAGATGGTGATGGTAGATGATGATGATAATAACAATAGAATTTTCCTCAATTTCCTGCAATTCCCCAATTTGGAGAATTCTACATACATATGTATGTTTAAGCAATGAGGTCATAGATAAATAAAATTGAAGATAAATACGATTTTATAAAAGAGAACCAATATTAGCAGATGTTATTGGAAATTGTGCTAATTCAATTTGTTTCATAAGTATTTTACAACTGAAACGTCACACATTCAAATGAATTTTATTGAAATTAAACCATATTTAGCAACAGTCAGTTTTATTATTATTTTAAAAATTTACCACAACTATATAACAAGAAAACAAATAATGATAATCAAATCTGGTAATTAAAATAATTGGAAAACTAATAATAAAAACAATTGTTTATTACATTGAAACAATACATTTATCAATTTTAACGATAATGAGATACCCATAATATTAAAATATAAATACAATTTTGATAATAACACCTACTGGTGCTATTTTAATGGGGTTTTTTTTAACAAAAAGTAAAAGACTTTTATTTCTTAACAACGTGTTTATCGCTGATTTGTCCCGAAAAAATTGAGATTCTTCTCATTATTTCATAACGATTGTGTAGTTTCATATTAAATTAATTACTCCTAATTAATTGAATTAAAGGAATGTGTGTGAAAATCTGTTGTTTTTTTTTCAAATAGTTTTCTCATCTATTTTCAAGACATAGTTATTCGAAGAAAACAATGTTGCAGTTGCTGCTGCCCCTCCAGCATAGAGAACCACAACAGTGAACATCTGCATTTTCACCAGATGTTCACTATATGCAGAAGCATCTCTCTTTATATTCTTTCTATTCATTTATTGATAATTTTTTTGTTGTTTATTAATTTATTTATTTAAATAAATTCGAGATACAGAATCCATTAAAAAAAAACTATTTAGGAAAATTGTAGAAATTCTACTACTTTTCTGCTCCAATTATATTCAGAATGTTCACAAAAAAGAAAACCGAAAGAAAAGTGCATCCAACCTTGTATAATTTACCGAATTTATCCAAAACAAATTTCAATAATAATAATAATAATTTAAGAAATTATTCTATAATCACTCAATAATTGACAAAAATTTTTTGACTGTTATACAAACATTGTAATCTTATCAAAAATTCCATTTTACACAATCAGATAAACGTTTATAATTTTATTTTATTGAATTTCATTCAAAATTATTATTATTAAAACGTATGAAATGCGCTTCAAAAATTAATAAAACTGAAGTGATTACCTGAAAATGGAATTTACGACGAAAATCAATAATTTCCAAAGAATTGAATTTCGATAATGAAAATCTGTTGTTGTATTTCAAAATAAAACAAAAAAAAAAACAATAACTGCAAATCTTGGATAATTTCGTATGAATATTTACACTTTATTTGTTATAAATTTATCACATTTACAGTTTATTTATTTGTTAAAAGTGAAAACAGGAAGGTCTTTACGAAAATAAGTCGTTATCACGAAAATTGATTAAAACTAAAACAATAATAATAATAATAATAATAAAAGACTTGGCTTGAGAGGAGCATTGAAAACAGTAGAGAAATCCCAATTTAGAAAATATACCGTGTGATCTATACTATTTTTGATTAAAGTAGGTTATGAATGCAGACACGGAAGTAGCGTAAATCTTTAATTTCATTGAAAACCACACAACAATGACCTTATTATTATTATTATTATTATCGGTTTAATTTAAAAATAATTGGAATTACTCAATACATGTAGCCATGTCAATAATCCCAAAATTCAATGAACTATTCCAATTAAGATAATTTGTTGTTGTTGTTGTTGTTGGAAAATATCGATTCAGACGGGCAACAGGAGATTTTCCAGGACGTCTCTCCTAAGATACTTTATTATTTACAATAAAACAACAATAATAACAATATAGTGACTTATCATTATTTTCAACGTAAATAATTGAGAAATACGAAAAACAACAACAACAATGTTTATTTGATCGAATAATCGTTCGTTAAATTGTCAGAAGATTCTAATTTCAAAATATCATCGTCAATTCGTTCTTGTTGTATAACAAAATGTTTTTTTTTTCAACAACAGAGTGGTTTATACAGTGGCGGATTTAGTCACGGTCTTTATGGGCTACAGCCCAGCGACTATTCAATCAAAGTGCCCCATTCGTCGTCAAAAAATAAAAACAATTTAAATTGAAAAGTTAGAGAAAATATAAATTGGGCAAAATTTGGGTTAATTGGTAGGACCCCGAACAGTGTTAGCCCAGGGCTTTCAAAGTCAACGATCCGCCCCTGGTGGGTGTATACTGTAAACATTAACAAACTTTTAATTTCTAGGGAAAAATAGAGTACTACTTGAATTTAGATTTTTCATCTCAACAACAGTTCTATATCAAAATGGAATAGAATGTATTTGCTTAATTTTAATCAATGTAGGAACAGCTGATAGTACGCAGCGTTATTATTTTTTCCGTCAATTCATCGACTTAAAGATTATTGCGACCTTTGTTTCTTGAAAAAATCGAAATAGCCATAATAATTCACTTTAATTCGCAAATATTTGGGTAAGATCAATATACCACGTGTCCCACGAAAAGTGCGTTTGTTAGCAAAAACAAACATAATAATCCTCTATTTTTTTTCAATGTAAAGATAATAGTGTAACTTTTCGTCGGATATTTATAAATTTAACTACTGATGTACGTATTTTACTTGTCGATTAATCTAATTCAACGTGAAAGCAATCAATCTATAACTGTAATAATAAGGAGAGAAAAACTGACATCAGTTAAGAGGAATAGTTTATCGCTGTTGAGTCTAATGCGTCTGGGCAAAGGTCCAGGTACTTATTGTTAGATTATAAATATAATAAACGAGAAACTGTTGATGATGGTATATAAATTCTTTACTCTTGATCGAACTGAATTATTGCCTCATATTTCAGTTAGTCAAGCCGAATTCGATTCACTATATATATATAATTAGAATAAAAATTATTCACAATGATGCCAGATTTCTTTATCAAAAAACAAACATACTACTCTGACAATAATCTTATTAAATTATATGCCAGAGAAGGTAGCAATTTTGAAAAGTCAAAGTTCAAAATTAACCTCTTTATCTAGCCCCCAAATTAGGCAACCTATATCGGAACATAAATTTGGCGATACTTGTATTTATCAGATACGAAATTTATCGAAAGTTTTTGAATTGTTCTATCGATTTTAGGAGAGACAATTGATTCAATTTGCCGATCTTATGATGAAGATTCAGATAGTTTTGAATCTAAACGATCTATGCCACGATCCTGTAACAATTTTGATTGATAGTCGTCCAGTAAAAGTCGGATTTCTTCTGCTACTCTGGATGATTTTTCGATGGAAAATTCACGATTCGATTCATCTCACTATATAGATACTGATGTGGTCAGAACGATGATGTATTGTAATTCATTTTTTTTGAACAATAAATTTTTCGTTTTAATGTATAAATTGTACATTCCCCCCACGTTTATCTAGGCAATAGAATGAGAATGTTCTATAAAATTCAAACATTGATAATCCTGCTTTAGTCTCTTTTATTTACTTTTCTACATTATATGTGTAGATATGAGAGAATTAATATAATAAAGTGCTGTAAAATTTTTAAAATTACAACAAAAAAAAATCCAATGTTTTCTCAAGACGTTATAGTTGTTTGTATGTTGTACACAAGGGCAGACATGTGGAAAGCAAACAATAAACAAGATAAAAAGAACCAATTTCAAGTAGATAACATTTCTATAATAGTTGAGAAAGCGAAGATAAACTACTATATTCAAATAAAAATAATAATCTTGAAGATTTTTCAAAATTTTGTTGTATACATAGAAACAGAAAACAAATATTGTGGGGAAAAATCAAAATTAATTAAAAAACTTCCTTTACTCTCCCTAAATGTTGGGGGCCCTTTAAATATAGCAGAAAGGGCTACACGATTACGCATACGCAAAGAACGCATGCATGCGTAGATTTGCGTGGGGATAGGTCGCGCCAGAATGCACCTAATTCAAATTTGAATAGTGGATGAATGTCAATCAACATAACAATTAAAAATTTTCATTAAAAATAAGAAGATTTTCGAATTGTAGAAAATCGTTTAGAGAAAGCAAAAATTCTGTGTATGTGTGTATAGGTATGTATGTGAAATAAAGAAGAAATAAATGAGAGAAAAGAAAGGAGAAAAATAATAAACTGGGGCAGTTTGTTTCCGCTACTGCACATAATTTATGAAAAATCTTCTACAAATAGATTATTTTTATTGATGTCAATGAGAAAAAAAATAATGTATGGATAATTTTTGGGCAATCACAGGATTCTTACCTGTTCAGCCGTCTTATAATCCAGTTGACACAAATAATCATTCAAAAAAACGTATACGAAAAATTATGATTTTTAGATAATAAGAAAAATTTGTCGGGGGCCACAGTAAAGAGAAACAACAAGAACCAAAGACCGCAGTGGAAAACGAACTGCGATTAGAGAAGAGACAGGCTCACTATTTTGTTGTGTGGATCAAATTCGTTACTCTCCTCTCTCTTCCTACATCTCTTCGCTCACTCTTTCAACTTTTCACCATCCTCTCTCTCTTCTAAGCACTTCTCTTTTACCACAAATACACGCCGAACAGGCAACGTAGAATACAACTGCACGTAGAATTTCTGTGAAGCTGCCCCCTACTTAACGGTTAACCGCGAAAGCTTGTCCATTGATTGGTTGAAATATCAAATATGATGCGTACAAGTTTACAGCGCATTGTTGTGATGTCATTAAAATTTCGTTCTAGTTCCATCGTAAGGAACGCCAACTCCCAACTCACAATTGTACCGCCGGCCGCTTTCAGTCGAAAGAAGCCATTAGTTCATAAAGCACGTTTCCATGTTGGCTCCATAAAAAATTAATTTTTTTAGACATAAAGAAACAAACTCAAGTGAATATTTTTGTGATATTTAGTGTTAGTGTGCCAAAATAGGTGAGTTCGTCGTAAAAAATTGTAATAATTTGGGAAAATTCAGTCATACTTTGGAAATTTCTTGTTGATGATGAAACATCAGGGCAGGGAAGCTTTGTTGCTACAGCATTGCCAACGAAGCTTTTTCTTCTAATGTTATTTATCAGAATCCTGAAAGCTTTTCTATTTATATTTAATTATTAATCAATTTCAATTAACTTAATTGTGATTTTTTTCGTATTTTGAATTGATTAATTTCATTTACGTGGTATTTTTATGAAAGTAGGTTTCGCCATTTTTCCAGTTGGCTTCGGAAAAGCGGCCATTGTTGGACGAAGCCAACGCTTCGCTTTCCCTTCCCCCACTTCATGATGACGTGATTTCCGTTAAGCTTGCCCAGGCGTGCGTCCCTCTCACATTTTCCTTGAACCGTTACTTATATTTTTTTTTTCTTCTCTTTGTCGTCTTGATTACCTACTTTCGAATTTTTCTTGTTTTGTATTAATCTCTTTTTAAATTAATCTTGAATTATTTTTAATAAAATGATTGTTTTGTTGTTTATAGAACAATGGACGACGACCAACAATTTTGTCTACGATGGAACAATCATCAATCCACATTAGTTGCTGTATTTGATACTTTGTTAGAAAATGGAACATTAGTAGACTGCACATTGGCAGCAGAAGGAAAATGCTTGAATGCGCACAAAGTGGTTTTGTCAGCATGTAGTCCATTTTTTGAAGTACGGCATTTTTATTTTTACTCAACAAATCAAATATTAATTTTTTTTTCTATAAATTTACAGTCACTATTATCAAGACATTACGACAAACATCCAATATTAATATTAAAAGACGTGAAATTTCAAGAATTGAAAGCAATGATGGACTATATGTACAGAGGTGAAGTGAACATATCTCAAGATCAATTGGGTGCTTTATTGAAAGCAGCTGAATCACTTCAAATTAAAGGCTTATCAGATAATAGAAAGGGTGGTAATGAGAATGATCGTAAACCACCACAATTACCAGCACCAGCTAAAAGTCCACAACCATCATCATCGTCAACAACATCATCATCATTACCAAAAGTACAAGGCCTAACGATAGAACAGCGAAATCAACGTGATGATAGTCGTGAAGGTTCACAATCACCTGGACAAAGAAAGAAAAAGCGAATAAGACGTAGAAGTGAAGACTTAGATAATCACCATGACGCTTCAAATTCATCAGAATCTCACAGTAATCAAACACCCGCCCAAAACATTCCTTCTTTAATGTTACCTGCCTCGAAAATTGCCGATGTGCCTGATAATGTAGAAACCAAATCTGAAATATTGACGAGGCATAAACAACAATCGGATGATGGATCACAAGTTCCTATAATAAAAGAGAAATTAGAAACACATACAGAACTGATGCTGGAACCAAAGTCTGAATATGTTGACGAAATGAACGAGGACAGTATTGAAGATTTGACATTGGATGATGATGATATTAGTAATATGGAAGGAATGGATGATGGAGCTGGGCCTAGTCATGGCAATGCGGGTGAAGGTTCAAGTCAAGGTAAATATTTGTTTTTGTTATTAGTAAGTTCAAAGGCAAAACTAAATAAATCATGCAGGTTTTGGCGGTTGGCATATGGGTAACCAAAGTCAAGATGAAGTTTTTTTAGCCGCACAAGAGGCGGTTGGAGCTCATCGTGATTCACAAGGTAAGATTTACATTTCATTTATTAACACTTCTCTTCCAATTTGTAAAAACATGCCATTTATAAGCAAATTTGATTATTTTGCAGACAATCATGTTCCTACAAATATGTGGAGAAGTTTTCATACTCATAATTTCGTATAGCAAAATTATATTTTAATTTTCAGTCTCTGATTTTATTTTTGAAAATTTTATGTTTGTTGCTTTACCTGCCCTTAGCTTATTTGGTTGCAAGTAGTTGAATCTTTGTAGATTAGTAGATATTACTTTATTTTTTTATTTTTTTTTAAAAAAAACTACAATTGCCATTCTCCCCACAAGACATTCATTATTTTACATCTAGATTTGTAATTTTCTTGTTTACATTATGAAATTTCGGGATAATTTGTAAAAATGTTGTAAATTCGTGAAAATATTGGAGAATTAATTTCAAACCACGTTAATTATTTGAATTGGAGTCACGGACTTCACTTTTTAAAAAAAAAAATAGTCAATTAGGAGACAACGTTCGCGTATACAAGGTAAGATCGGGGAGAATTGGTAGAAAATCAAAATGTTTGCCGGAATTCTACGGTTTTTTTTTGTTTCTTTTTAATGTAACATTTGTATTATAAATATTGAGGTTAAACATTTTGATTTATAAATAATCAGAGACTGTGACGTCTCGGTGCATTATGATTTCATAAGTTTTCCTGCTTTTTTTTTAAATTATTTTTTTTATTCATATTTTGTTTTAATTTTTTTTTGTTATTTTTGAATACTTTCTATTTTTATAACATTGAGAAAAATTTTGCTATACAATTGTGGGTATTAAATTTGTTGGGGTTTGCAAATTAGTGGAAACCATAGATAAATATTACAAGAATTGATTACGTAAATGTCTGTGATATTTATTGATGGTTTCCTTTAAAATGTATACTGTTGGCCTTCTATCTCATGTATCTTTCTTGTACTATCGGTCTAACATACTTGTAATTATCATGTGCATGCTTTCATTTGAATTTTTACCATACTTTTGTATATCAACAGACTAATTTTAGTCATGTTGAACTATATTTTTGATGTCTACCATGTATACACGTGGTGTTCATCGTGTATATTACATCAGTTCATCGTTTTGAACATTTTGTGATCAGTGATTGTATTAAAAATTATTGAATCACTATTCATTTGAATTGTGATTATTTCTGATTTGATGTAGTTGAATAGTATTTCTATTCAATGAGGTACAAAACTTTCAATGGTAATTTCTTTGGTAGTTGCATACATTTGTATGCAATGAGGTAAACACCTGCATTTTTCCTACGTTCTCTATTAAACACAAGTTTTTCTCTAATTGATGTAATTGGGCATTGACTGATGTCCAATGAGGTAATCTTAAAAATATATGTGTTTTTTTTTTTTTTTTTGATTGAGGTAAGTATGTTGCGTCATCTAGTGTTCACAAAAGAGGTTTTTTGTGTTTTCAAAAAACTTCAAAGTTTTTGCGTTTTTGCTTTTCAAAAACGTCATTATTGCTAATTTACAAGTTTGTAAATTAGTGAGGCTTTTACATTATTCTTGCAATTGTATAGAATGAAGTGATCTCAACGAGGTAGTATGCTTTTTTATTTTTTTTCCAGCCAATCTACTAAATTATAAATAAATCCTCAACATACTTTTTGTGCAACATTAAATATCTATTTAATGGGGCATTTAAAAATTAGTGAATTTTCAATAGTGTTATTTAGTTTTACAATCTTGTATGTCAGGTTTTTCTTGACTTGCGTATTCGAGCATGCTCAACATTTTACCGTTGTATCTATATTTGTGTATTTATTATTTCATTTTATGTTTTGAATAATGAAAGACTTGATGACTGCAGCATTTAGTCTTTCTAATTTTATTTTAACAAAACAAATAAAAATGGGGTATCAAAGTTGGGTGGGTGCTTATTTTTTTATTTAAAAAAAAAAATCAATAAAACCAACCATTTGTTGTCACATAACCTTCTTCTGGACTAGGGTTAGATTGTATTGGTTTTGGAGTAACGTGTCCCAGTTGTGGAAGGAGATATAAGTATCGTTCAGGATTACTTCGGCATCTTCCAGATTGCTGCTAATACATCGTGTCCTGTTGTCCTTAACTGTCCCATTCATCTCCAAGTTCATCGAGGACTTCAAAATATTTTCCATGTGAGTATATGCTTTATATTCTAATGAATTTACTAAGTTTATATGAATAGCTTTGAAATTGATATTCAAAATCAACTCAGTCAATTAATAATAAATAATACAGTAATCATATTCATGTTACTAATGTATCGGTGTTTCTGTTGTTACAGTTTTCCACGGGGTGTCCTTGGGCCATTCCAGACGATCCTAATCGTAATTTCTTAATATTTTTTCTAATTTACAATGTAAAGAAAAGATAAATAAAACAGTTTTAAAAAAGTTGTTCATTTTTATTGTTTCTTAAATATAGCAATCATTCCTCAATATAGAAAAGTCCTTTATTTTTGATCATAAAAAAAATAAATTTTGGGCCAACGCTAAATAAAAGGAAAGTTGAACGTCCGTTCCACAATCATGATCAGTGTGAATAGAAATCGCCTAGTACAGCAGTGTTTATTTCCAGGCAGGAGATCTTGGTATCTGCATCATATTGATCCTGATACGACAGGTGGGTTCCCATGCGAAAACTGCGGTAAAGTCTACAAGCATCGAGGCAACATGCGCAGACATATGGTTTATGAATGTGGAAAACAGGCACGATTCCAGTGTTCATATTGTAATAGAAAATTCCACCAACAATCAAATTTAAAAAGACATTTTGAAAATAAACACTGCATGCCTAAATTTAGTAAAAACATAACAATATACCGAACGAAAATTGTTAAGTAAAGAAATCCTAGTCAAGTCAGTATGTGCCAAAATTAAGACAATGAAAGCTAACTAAAATAACTCATTTCTAGTCGATATATCAAATTTACTAGTCAAACAATTTCCAGTCAAACCTGTATTAAGAGGAAGCGACAACCAAAGCAATTACATACTTTTTTTTTTAATTTAAGAGAAATTCTAGTCAAGCTGTACCTTTATATATTTAGAATTAGGAATGTCGTGCCATGTTTTTGTAATAAGCCAATTTCCAATATATCAAAGACTGTAAATACTATTGAAAACTAAGACAACTTGGTGTACACATTTTTAAATAGAAATATATACCTGTAATCAATTATTGTTAAGACTATAATTCGTTGCATGTTTCAAAACAAAGACGACATAATCTAAAGTTCATCCCACTGCCTTTAAAAATTGATTTTTAAAGCAATTGATGGACATTATCAATTATTCATATTGAATATTTCATGTGAAACATAAGTTCATAAGAGATTAGTCATCCAGTTTCTCACAAATTCAAGTATTCATCTTAAAGTTTCATCACATTTTGTTCTTAAAGTGATCTCTAACATACTTCATGCAAATACAAAAAGTAACTAAATTTTTAACAAATAGTTTTTATATTGTCTGATAAAAAAAAGAAACGAGACGAGCACTATTGAAATATGTTATCCACACATTTTTTTTTTGTTTTGTTTGATAAAGCACATTGTTTTATGATGAATGAATAAGAGAAACAAAACCACACCATCCATTATCCATCTTTAATTACTATCATTTTTCTAATTTCAGACGAACGAAGGTTCGAATGTGATAGGTGCGGTCGTTCCTATAAACACAAAACTAATCTTAGTAATCACAAGAGGGAGGAATGTGGTAGACCTCCATCATATTTCTGTCCTGTATGTTCAAAAGGATTTAAGAAGAAACAACATATGCAAAGACATTTAACTGTACATACCAATAATACAACAAATTCAATTGATACTGATAATTCTGATTTAAAATTCACTCTTTTCGACACTGACACCAGTACAATGGAGGAAACAATATAGAATTGAAGACATTGTATTTTATTAATTTTATTAATATTACTATGAAAAAGTATGTAATTTAATGCCCATTTTGATCAGTTTGTGGTTCTATGTATTTGAAGCATAGTTTAGTATGAAGAATAGGGACTGATGTTTTTTCATAACAACGATTTGTTGTTTTTACTATTCCTAATCTCGCTATCAAGTACAAAATTGTTCTTCAGTGGTTTTCAAATATATCGTAATACAATAATTATGAAGACTTATTTTATTAATAGACACCTTCACAAGTAATTTTTCTGTTGCAGTTTCTATTATTTTTAATTCTTTTTTTTTTTTTAATATACGTGTGTAGTGTTTATTTTTTAGGTGCTCTAATTAAAATGTTTTTGTTGAAAGCTTTTTATCAAAATTTAGAATTTGATGTTTTCCCACGTACATTTGCTCTAACAATTATGCTAAGAAACGTGCACGTGTAACGTTTATATTTGTGTTGCAGGAATAGTATTTTATGCAGCAACATTTGATGACTACAGAAGTTTAAAAGTTTATAATCATGGTGTTCGTTATGGATGTGGTAGATGTAGAAAAACTTATCTACAAAAGAAAACATTAGGCCGTCATTTACGTTTCGATTGTGGTCAAAGTCCATCGTTTACATGTCAATTATGTTCGAAAAAATTCAAACATGGTTATATATTATTGAAACATATGAGATTAACACATGAAATTTATATACAGAAATTGAGAAAGCGACAAAAAACTGTCACAATTGATTAATGTTTTTAATGTTAGAATTTAAGGTTTTTTCTTGTAATTACATTCCTATTTATAGAAGAGCTGTGTGCCTCAATTATGCTCTAGTCAAAATGTAAATTATATTGTGCCATATTTATAATTGTACCATTTATAAAGCTAGTCTGTTTTTTTGACAATTGATTGAAACTATACTAGTCGTTTTAGGATCACATACTTTCGATTGTAGTAATTAAGCTTTATTTATTTATATAAAAAAAAAGACTTTCACTTGATTATTTTTGACTGAACATTATATTTAGAATTGTTAAGTAATCGTCAATGTTACTATTTATTTTTCACCAAAAAAAAAACAAACCAAAGTAATGTAAATAATAATTTTTTTGTGTAAATCGTAATTAAATGATAATCCAATTAAGATACCACGTTTATTTGATTTCATCTTCCCAATCATTTATAATAGATACCACCCAAAGACTGTGTTGCTATAATTGAGCTTGTTAACCAATTCGTTTATCTGTTGTTTTTTTTTTATCAAAATAAATAATTTTTTAAAATTATCCAAAATATATTCATTTTGAAATGATTCCAGGTGTTGTGTCCAATCAATTAAGTCCTATATACAACTTGGCAAGATATTTAACAGCAGACTCAATACATTGTGAAGATTTGAAGAAGTTAGAATTATCAATAGATAGTAAATTGTTCCATCCATGTCCTAATTGTCCGAAAGTTTATAGAGGCAAATATACGTTATCTAGACATTTACGTTTAGAATGTGGTAAAATACCAACAAATAAATGTCAAATTTGTGGTCAATTATTTACACATAAACATCGGCTGATAAGCCATATTAAATCGCTCCATTCCAGTGTATTAACAGCACCTGTTGCTCATACTTGATTGTTTTTTGTTGATTTTAAAAGAAAATCCATATAATTTATGTACTAGTCAAATTATATACATCCATGTACATACATATATAACAAAATAAAAAAAAATAGTGAGATGTTGATTGATTTATTTATTAATTTCTTTAAGTAAATCTATGTTATATTATGTGTTTTTTAGATCTTAGAAAATTGATGTATGAAATGAGAATTGTATTTGATATTGTGTGTGTGTGTTGATTTGATTTTTGTATATAAACTGTTGTTTTAGGCTGGCGTTCTAAATGGCATCAAAACAACTACAACAATAAAAATCAACAATACCAATTAACGTTGTTTGAATGTCCTAGATGTTGTAGAACTTATCATCATAAGAAAACATTAAGTAGACATCTACGTCAAGAGTGCGGTTTAGAACCGATACTACAATGTCCACATTGTCCTTATAGAGCTAGAAGGGCTTATGTGTTAGCTTCCCATATTAAAAGTCACGGCCGTATTTATCAGACTATTTAAAAAATAATAATAACAATACGCTTATCGCATTATTATAATCTTCTAGTCTTAAATTTCATTACGTGTGATCTCAAATCTAACCAATAGTAAATAATAAAAATAAATATAATTGAAAAATCTTAAAAATGATACAATATCGCAGTTTCAGGGTTAATTGGTGAAACTTCATTATTAGAGGATACTTTAGAACCATCAGAATATGATAATAATTGGACTGTTCAAGTAATCTATCCTGATAATGATGGTATATTAACTGAAACTACAGAAAACACCAGTGTTATTAATAAAAAATCATCTGAATTCAATATTATTAATATTGGAAATACATTTAATGAAACAAATATAAAAACTAATCGAATATTAAGCAGTTATAATTGTCCTAATTGTAAAAAAGTGTATAATGCCCGTAGAAATCTAACAAGGCATATTAATTTTGAATGTGGAAAAGAACCCCGATATGCATGTAGTAATTGTGGTTATCGTAGTTATAGGAGAAATGAATTGACAAAACATATACGTATTAAACATCCTTTAATTAATTAAGTAGAATTATTGTAAATAGATAGAGAGTGGTAAGGTAAAATAACAAGTTGAATCTTATTTTGCTTTTATTTTACAGGATAATTGTTTTGTTTACTCGATTTAATAAAACATTATTCGAGTAGTTGTGTTGTTTTTGTTTTTGTAGATAGCATAAATAAATTGGAGTGAAATTTAGTCAGTTATTGTTTGATAAT
>JAZBGY010000276.1:65457-78151 GCA_037414755.1 Lydus trimaculatus | reverse complement strand
CTCTATCTATATACCAAAAATTATCAAAATCGGGAGTTTCCACCTCGTAAGGTTTACTCGTTAGACAAACTAATAGACGACACCATAACTAGATATCTAACAAACAGGAACATACCCAGAAACACAGAAAGACCTGGAACAAGAAAACATCCGGCGAATTGGCACACGCTACAACTTCGAGATCACGTTTAGATCGACACAAAATCTTAAAGGACGATTCTCAAATACCAAACTCAACAATAAACACAACTAAAACGACTGCGTGTACATGGTCCCATGGGAGTGTGGTGAATCATACATATAGGAGAACTCTGAAGTCTGCTCAACACCAGATTAAAAGAACACTGCAGACACACCAGAACGAGAGGAGCGACAAAATTAGAAATTGCCGAGCACGCATGGGAGAACGGACACAACATTCAGTAGCAAAAAACATGAGTTTTTAGCAATGGATTTTGCTGATTTCTTATGTACCACGGTGCATTTCTAGCAATTCTTAGTATTTTATTTTGAAAGCTCTGTAATCTTTTGATGTTTGTTTTTGAGGTATTGCACCATATGGGGCAGCCGTATGTGATAAGTTATCTTATCAATGAATTGTAAATTAAAGTTGAGCAACTTAATTTGATTGTTGACTTTCTATTGATGATTGGTTAAAGTACAACAACTGAAAAATTAAGCATATAGAAGATTACAACAAATCTTCTATATGCTTAATTTTTCATTGATATGATTTGTCCAGGTCAATTGGATATCTAGGTGGATTCCAAGGTATTTGATGGTGTGATTACGATCAACCCATTTGATGTTTTGTCCATTTATGTTATTGCATTGTTCAATTCTTTTCAAAGTAAATATTTTAGCTTCACTCTTATCAGCATTAATTGTTATACACCCAATTTCTTAAAATAACTTTGAATTTTATTAAATCTAGATATTGCTAGATTTTGATCCTCGTGTTGCGTGATTATGACCGTATATCGTCAGCATACATCACTAATTCAGCATTTTCTAATCGTGGAATATCAGAGAGGTAAATATTAAATAACGATGGTCCAAGAATACTTCCTTGTGGAACATTGGCTTTGATGGAGGTAATTGCACTCTCCTGGTTGTTAACTCTTGCTGCAAATGTTCTTCCCCTGAGATGACATTTTCCAGATGTTGTGGAAGATAATATTTGTTTTGATTTAAACTGTTATCTTTTTTGTGTATCATTTAAAGGAGGTGATAGCGGATTTGCTTTACGCTTTGTACGACTATTATTATTACCCATTTTAACACTTTTATAAGGCAAGCGTCAGACCCTTAATACTATACGTATACTATTATAGCTTAATCGCAATAAAACAACCGATATAATTTAACACGAACACACGTTCGCACTGTATCACGGTCAAAATGCGACTTAAACACTTTTTATCACCGCTAAAACAGATTGTATTCGAGGTTGTATTGTTGATATGTCAATGCAACTTTTAAATATCAATCATCTTCCCAATTCAGTTGTATAACAATTTTTTACGAATTCCTAGTCGTGTTTTGTGTCATTTTATTGTTACAGAGAGAGTAAATCATCATGTTAACCATAATGAAATTGTACATACCACGTAGAAATTTTCAATTTTTGTTCAAACATTCACAAAGACAAAATAGAACAACAAGGAATAGTGATTCAATAATAAAAAAACAAAAAACTGAATTCCATCAAAATACATCAAATAATAATGCATACATACAATTAAATCAATACAACAATACAAGGTAACTATTAGCTAATTAGATGATTGAAAACCATTGTTGATAAGGAAGATTAGTTATTTCTCTCTATAAATTAGGTCTAGTTTCAATTACTTTATATCCGTTTAACGTGCATTTTATTGTAATGTTATAAAAAACAAATTATGAGAGTACGATTGATTACACTGCCACTATCAAGTTTTGCTTGTTCAAGTTGGCTTGTACCAAGTAAAAACTTGATAATGTAAACACACTTACAAGCGAGGTATAACAAATTGTATAACTTGTCAAGTTTTTAGACAATACTGACTTGTCAAGTTAAATAAATTCTTGAATAACTTGTCGACAACTTGATAAGTTACTTCATTGTTTTCAAATGGTTGCAAGAAGGACGGAAACTCGAAGACATTTCTTCAACCAAGAACTCGACTAATAACTCGTCCTATATGTAAACAGTTTCTGAAATTCTTGAGGAAGAATTCGTTTCTTTGGGCAAGAATTTGTATTATACAAGTAGTACACGTACCATGAGTTATTGGTCAAGTTCTTGGTTAAAGAAATTACTTTGAGTTTTCGTCCGTCTCGCACCCATTTGAGAACAATGAAGTAACTTATCAAGTTATTGACAAATTATTCAAGAAGTCATTTAACTTGACAAGTTTTCTAATTTGCTACAAGTCGCTTGTAAGTGTGTTTACATTATCAAGTTTTACTTGGTACAAGCCAATTTGAACAAGCAAAACTTGATAGTGTAATCGTACCGTTATAATTTGACTTTCAAGTTTGCAAGTTACCAAGAATAATTGCCACGAAATTAAGTCGGTTCAGTCTCATTTGGTTGATTATATTATTTTATTTTATAGAGCTTTTTCAACAATTCAAACAAAAGTTAGATCACCGATCGTAGCATCAGAAGATGAAACTCGAGAATTTAAAGCAATCTTCCCACAACTTGTACGAGATTTAACAGATGCAACACAACAAAGTGATATACCAGAAGTTAATCAACGTTTTGCAAAATTGTTATATTATACAGTACCAAATGGTAAAATGTTTCGTGGACTTTGTCTTCTTACATCATACAAATTATTGGAAAAAACAGAAAATTTAACACCTGAAAATATACGACGAGCTATCATTTTAGGGTGGTGTACTGAAATGGTAAGAATTTTTAATAATTTTCATTCTCGTCCTTATTTTATGATTAGAACAAAATTTTACTTTTATATTTCTAGTTGATTAGCTCTATGCTAATTGGAGACGATCTTATGGACAACAGTGAGATTCGTCGAGGTATTCCATGCTGGCACAGATTGGACAATAATGGTATTAAGGTATTAAACGATGCAGTTTTTATAATGAATGGTTTGTATGGAATTTTAAAAAAGTATCTTTCTGATCACCACTGTTATGTACCAACAATGGAATTATTCCATGATATAACAATGAAAACAACACAAGGTGAAGCATTAGATGTATTATCATTAAAGGATGGCCGTCCAAATTTCGAAAAGTTTACAATGAACAGATACAATGCCATTGTGAAATATAAAACATGCTATTGTTTAATTACATTACCAATCGTATTATCTATGTATTTAGCAAATTTATATGATCCAGAAATGCATCGACAAGCTGAAACTATCTCGATGGAAATAGGTAATTTGTATCAGATACAAGATGATTTCTTAGATTGTTTTGGTGATCCAAAAAAAACTGGTAAATATAGTAATGATATAAGTGAAGGTAAATGTACATGGTTCTCTGTTGTTGCATTACAACGTGTTAATCGAAAACAACGTAAAATTATGGTAGAATATTATGGTAAAGATGATCCAGAAGCTATACAGATTATTAGAAATTTATATAAAGAATTAGATTTACCAAATATTTACGCTGCTTATGAAGAGGAAAATGTTAAGATTATACGTACACATATCCAACAGATCTCGAAAAAATTACCACAACAAATATTTTTTAACATGACAGAAGCAATGTATAAGCGAGAATGCTGAATAATTATTTAATTAAGTTTTATGTATTTCATGATATTTGTTATTTGCCAGAAGGTAGTGCTTTCTATTAATATGAAATATAGCAAAAATGATTCTGGGTGAATTTTTTCTAAAAAGTTTGGTACTCTTTTATAATCTAGCTTTCTTTTATTAAGTGATGTTTAAGTGCGACCTAAAATCTATGTTTACACCAGTCAGTTTTTTCTTGTCGTTATGTTAATGATACATTTGGTTTTATTAAATTAATTGTCTAAACTAAAATTTTGATTGTATTGGCTTAAGTAGGAAATGGAATGAAATCTTTGAAAAATAGAAACGTTTTTTATTGCAATTTTCATATTTTAACTATTCTGTGTGAGTAGAGTAACGTTTAGAACCTTTGTTCCCTCACTATCCAGGCATACGACAGGCAAAAAACTTTACTGACTATTTGCCTAGAAAGCTTCTTGGCCTAAGTAATAACGAATTAAGAATTGTAACGGGACTCTTAAGTGGGCACTGCCCAGTGAGATATCGTCTCGAATAACTTGCCAAACCAGATAGGCAGTAAGAGATGCAGGTTATGTGGATCGGGCAGTGAAACTTTCGAACACAAGACCCACCTAGGCAGCGCAACTTTATCACCTGCGAAAATAGGGATGAGCTGTCCCAGAGCGATAGTTAGCTTTGCTAACAAGATATCTTTCCTGAGATATTAATAGATGGATGGCTATAAGAACAATCAGCCGTAGTCGCAGTTCAGGAAGGCTGAAAGAGGCCAAACGACCCCTATAATCTAACCTAATCTAATCCCAGGGCCGCGCCGTCCATAAGTGCGGCGCACGGGGCAAAAGGCGCCTGCTAACTCAAAATATTTCATACCCCTCCAAAGAATTCAAACAAAAATAACGGCAAGAAAATGAAAATAACTGTTATATTCAAAATCATTTTACACTGATTTCCAAAAAAGCGTCAATCAACATTTTGCACGACGGCGCTGAATAGCCTTGGTGCGGCCCTGTCTAATCCTATGTCGTCTTCATACATATATGAGAGAATTCGTATTTGAATCCAACTGAAGCTACGAGTTTGATTTGAAATCTGTTTCAATGGCTAGCATAGTTTTACTTTTAAGCACTTGACAGATTTTTTGATGAGTACTTTGGTCTCGTTAAAGTAATGCTCTGCCAATGAGAATAAATAAAAGACAAAATTTAGTGTCCCTGTCTAATCGCAGCCCAATCTGCACAACCACTTGCGCCGGGCCTGATTTTACCATAGAAAAACATATTAATATTTCTTTTTAAGGATCAATTTTATTTTACATTCTTTTACAAATAAATCTGTAGGTGTATTAACTGTTCTAGAATGACTATTTTTTCTAGGAATTTCATTTAATGATGATGTTCGGCAGCTTCTTTACGACGAATTTCCGCCCATTTTGCTACGTTCTCAGGTGAATTAGCTGTAATTGTTTATAATAAAAAATTTAATAAAACAATTAATTTAAATGATTTTAATTTGTATATTACCGAGATTGCTTATAGATTTAAAGACTGGAATACATAAGAGTACAGCAACACCATAATACCTCCAAATCCATTGATTTTTAACATAATATTTCCATGGGAATTGGACAACTTTGGCTGTAAATGTGTATGGGAATTTCATTGGTCTCGATGGTTTCTTAACTGCGTCCGCCATACTGGAAATTTCAGCTGTAAACGAATAAACCAATTATTACAAACAGTGTGCAGACTGAAATTGAGAATTTTCAGCAATAATCAAATCTGAAATGCGTTTATGTAATCACTTGACATTGGTAACCCGAAGATGCTAGCAAATCAATAAATGATACAACAAGATGTTGTAGACAACTTATGTATCCACCTACCCTAATTATATTTACGTAATTCTAATCAACTAATTAAAAATTATTTATAATTAAAAACTAAAAATTCCTTACCTAACCTCTTTCTCTTCAATTGACAGTTCAACCGTGACAGTTACGTAACCAGAAAAGATGGCCAACACAACTATTCAAAAGTCCCTATACAAGCACAAGAAATTAGTAAAAAATTAAAGCCAAAAATGGAGAAAAAAGTATTTATAAATACAAGTCTACAGTTAATAAAATTAAAATTTCACTATTGCGTACATTAAATATTTCTTTTATTATCGTTGCAATTCTAAATTTATTCTTCGTCAGACAACCAGTAAAACATCAAGATTAGCTATTTGTCGGTCTGACTGCTAGACGAATCAAATACTTTCCCGCCAATTTTATAATAATAACCTAAAAAACCAGTATTTTTTCATCTGTAAATATGTTTTGGCTATTTATTCAAAAAACTGTTGAATTATTTTTGAAATTTCTTAAATATTCCACCTTATATTGTGATTTATTGTCTGATTATTATGGAGAGAAACCAAAATGTACTTGCACTCTACAAGACAGCAGTAAGATCATTTCAACACAATTTAACTATTAATAAAAACAGAGCCGGACCGAGAATAAATTGTGACTAATGCAAATAAGAACTAACTCACAAATGCCCTTTTTACTACTTTTATGGATTTTTACCCCACTGGAAATGGCGCTCGGGATAGGTGCCCTCGTGGCTCCTCAATCCGGCACTGATTTGAATAAATTAATGTACTTTTCTGTTTTTGTGTGTTTTTTAATTTTATTTTTGAGAATTTCTATCAATCATGTATTTTTTGGTTCAAAATTTATACTCTCACACAAGAAGTTTTAATTTGCGAATATCGATGCAAAAATGAGTTTATTCAGCTCTTCCAATCCGTCCATATCACATACTTATATATAAATATACCGCGCAAGAGAGGTTTCCGACACCAGAAATGATGGATGTCGCCATTTTGATGCTTCGTTGTCTGAATCGTTAGTTGTAAATTGAAATGTCCCTAGTGAACGGCTACTTTTCGCGCGCGGGACAATTGAAAATGACAGAATTGGAACAAAATGATGCAATTGTAATAAACAAAACAGAGACACAACGACACTGAAGCATCAAAATAGCGTCGATTCTATCTCCTTTTATTTCCTGCGTCAAATGATTGTGCATATGTTCAAAATCGGTATAGTTATTTTAAGTATATGGTCCATATACATGTGTAAAGTCTCTATGCACATCTGCAAATCCCTATAGGGCGGCTCTTAGCCTGCGCGGAGTCCTGGGTAAAATAATTTTTGAGAGTTACAAAACATCTAAGAAGTTTCTTTCTTTTTGAATGGAAATATTTTCCACTTTTCTTAATAAAAAACTGTGGGCACCCTTGAAGGCACGAGGTTTGGTGCATGTGTCCCACTCACTCACAGACAATGATTTTGTTAACAAGAAACGTTAGGTAGGTGTCCCGGTCCGAGTTCTTTCGTTTTCACATATGTTAAATGCATCGAAAAAAGAGCAGCACCTGCTATTTGATATCGATGACTTTTTACGATGACGACTTAGTTGTACCTTGCACGGAAAATATTCAATCCTTCTTTAAATTAAAAAAAAATAATAACAATAAATGAATGAGAAGAATGGTTATACCAAGTATTTTATATGGAAACCGGTAAAATAGGGTTCAAAAAAACGACAGTTGTAAAAATACTACCAAGCCACTGATTCAAATTGTGAACCCTGTGTTTGTTTTAAGCTGCGTCCATATCTAACGAACGAATGCGAACGAATGCAAACGAACGTGGAAAACAGCGATCGCATTCGTTCGCATTCGTTTACATTTGTTTGCATTCGTGGATTTGTTCGCATTCGTTCGTTAGATCTGGACGCGATTTTACTTGTTAATAGCTTGTCCGTCGAATGTCTTACAATTAGCCTTAGTAGGCATAAGTACTACTGCAATTGTTGACATGCACGTGTGCAAGATAGTAGTACACGCATCTGTCTGAACTAATTTCGTACACACGCAAAGATCCAATCAATAAACTATACCAAAAAAACCTTCAAAATAGGTAAATCGGGAAAAAACGAGCATTAACCAGACACCGAACATTCGTGAACGATAAAGCCGCGTCCAAATCTAACGAAGGAATGCGAACGAACGAGATCGAACGCAAACTAATGCGAATAAATGCCAACAAATCCACGAATGTAAAGCCGCGTCCAAACCTAACGAACGAACGAGAACGAATGCAAACGAATGCGAATGAATGCCAACAAATCCACGAATGCAAACAAATGCAAATGAATGCGAACGAATGCGAATGTCATGCGCAAACAGAAGTAGTAGAATGACCTTGCATTCGCTTGTGTTCCACTAGGTTCTGGTTCTTATTTCCCGTCCACACTATGCAAACGCAAACGAATGCGAACGAATTTTTCCTTTGAAGTACCGACAACCAGCGGATCGCTGTTTTCTACATTCGATTGCATTCGTTCGCATTCGTTCGCGTTTGGCTTGCCGTCCACACTATGTTTACATTTGCATTCGTTCTCGTTCGTTCGCATTCGTTCGTTAGGTTTGGACGCGGCTTTAAACAAATGTAAACGAACGCGAACGAATGCGAATGTCATGCGCAAACAGAAGTAGTAGAATGACCTTGAATTCGCTTGTGTTCCACTAGGTTCTGATTCTTATTTCCCGTCCACACCAGTCCACACTATGCAAACGCGAACGAATGCGAACGAATGCCAACGAATTTTTCCTTTGAAGTACCGACAACCAGCGGATGGCTATTTTCTACGTTCGTTTGCATTCGTTCGCGTTTGGCTTGCCGTCCACACTATGTTTACATTTGGCTTTAAAAAACAGTTCAGAGTTCACTATTTCTGGATACTGTTTGATACCGCTGGTACCATGTCATCATTGATAACTTATCAGTCGAGTTAATGCCTGCTCCACACAGTGGTGCCGCTTTCGGTCCGGTTTCGTTCTCCCACTATGCTCATCTCGTTTTAGTTGGTGCGTCTCTCGCTCCGTATTTTAATATTGATCACAGAATAATGGAAGAGAGTTACTAATGCGTGCGTTTCATTATCATTCAAATCGCCATTTGTGTCCTCCGGGCACCCAAACCGTTTCCACTGCGTATCAAATATTTGAATATCCTTTCGTGCATTTTCACGCTCTTAATTTATTCTGACAGCATTTTGACATAGGTACTCCGGTCGTGTGCCGTTTGAGTAGCTAAAGCAATAAAGAAACTTACGCAATACTGTGTCAAATTTATTTATCAGTATACGTCATTTGTATAGAGAATACACGAGATATTAGAAATTATGAAATAAGCTGATTTTTTATGAACTTTCTTGACCAACTTTAATTTTAACAGAATAAAAAATAAAAACATTGATAAATAGGAAAAACATTTCGAAGAATATATTGTGGCCCAGCTGTATCGGAATTGGAACGAAGCCTATTCACAGTAAAATATAGTTTTTGATGGATCGATATCGGAGCGAAACTGAACCGGTGCTGGAGCGGTACCCATAGGGTGAACAAGCTTATGTATCGCCCATATAGGAATATTTTACTGGAACGAGAACGTTTCGAGATCGAACCGAGACCGGTACGATAGTGTGGATTGGGCTTAAATGTTTCCTTCTCAGTCATTATAAGGTTCGTCTCCACACGGACACATTTAGCTGGCAATATGCTGCAAGCGTTGCCAGCACTAATTCGCCATGCAACAAACTAACTAACCATAAAACACGTCTACACGGGAGACACATTGCCTGCAACATTCCTTTCATATCTATTCATTTACCGCTCTCGTATGGAACAAATTGCAGGCGTTGGCTGTGTTGCTGGGGCACGTGGGCAGCACTCAAAACTGCTGATTTGCGCTGCCACCTACACGAGAAATTCTTTTGATATCATACACAAACGTTATTTCTTTATTTTAATGGTGATATTATCTTCCTGAATTTTAAATTTACGTCAATCCAATATCGATTAATTGTTCCAATCGATCGATTCATCAAAATTTAGCACATCTCTAGTATGACTGAGCACCGGCTTTCCAAGATGTAATTCTATAGCTGCACATACACAATCAAGTCTGTATTGTCCAAGTTGATTTGAACAACTAAAAATTTATCTGATTGTTTCTTGTACAATACCGGCGTTGTTAAGCGCAAACAAACCCTAAGGACTTCTTAATCATCCATTTTTAACTAGCCAACAAACTTGAATTAGAAAATTTGAATGAATATTGAAGGCTCCTACTAGTTTTTTAGAAATCGCTTAATAAACGAAAATAGTAAAGATTTTATCGAGTGTTATCGTATTTTAATTTATTTTTAAAAGTCATTATGTTCATAATTATTTGCGATTAACATAAGTATAGCAATTTTATGGAAAAATTCAAATTAAATGAGGCAATTTCTAAGTAATTTTTATTATAATATATCGTTATTAGAATTGTGTGTTTTAACAAATAAATTGAGAAATAATTCTATTTCTTTCAACTTCGATAAATAATAATTGATAAACTTTTACCCTTAGAGCGGGTCATATGATTATATTCGGTTCAATTTTATTATTACTCAATATTGTTAAACACTTTCAACATTGCCTTTTTATTGCAACTGCAATACTTATTAAAACAAATACTGTATTTTCGGGTTTTTCAATTTTAGTGTGTTTGTGGAACAAAATGTCGGCAAATAATATACGTGGCCAAGTGTTATCTGGTACAGCAATTGCAAAGTAATTAAAATTATTAAGCTAATTGTAATGGTAATATTCATAATAACAGAATTTTAGGGAAATCCGTGAACAATTGGCTAGAGATGTTGCTAAAATTAAAGAGAAACTACCATCATTTCAACCAGGTTTAGCTATCGTCCAAGTTGGTGGTAGAGAAGATTCGAATGTTTATATTCGTATGAAAATTAAAGCGGCTAGTGAAATCGGTATTTGTGCACAACATGTTCAATTACCAAAATCAACAACTGAATATGAAGTATTTGATTTTTATTTATTTAAGTATAATGATGATATGTTAATAATGATTGAACAAATTTTAGTTATTAACTAAAATCCAAAAATTAAACGAAAACCCCAACATTCATGGCATCATTGTACAAATGCCTCTAGATTCTGATAATAAAATTGATTCGCATTTAATTACTGATGCTGTATCACCGGAAAAAGATGTGGATGGGTGATTTTATTTTTTTATTCAATTTGAACTTTTGTAAAATTCGATTGTTTTATTGTAGTCTAAATACAATTAATGAAGGACGTGTAGCTGTTGGTGATATGTCAAAATTTTTACCATGTACTCCAAATGGTGTTATTGAATTGATAAATCGTTCTGGTATAAAAATAGCTGGTGCTGAAGCTGTTGTTTTAGGACGTAGTAAGATTGTTGGTACACCAGCTGCTGAACTATTAAAATGGCATCATGCTACTGTTACTGTTTGCCATTCAAAAACTAAAGACTTGAAAGAGAAGGTTGGTATAAGTTTATTACATCATATTTCTCACAATGTAGAGTGATCAAGTAGTAGTTTGTGTCAATTACGTTTTGGTATAACATTTCAAAATGAACCCAGAGAAGAGCCACAATGTTCTCATTTCACTTTGATAACATCTGAAAAGTAAGAGAAAACGTCCGCAGGTTGATCATTCTTGTTATATCTACGTCAAAATCAATGTCAAAATTATGTGACATTTCGATATTAACATTTCGTATTTTGGCATTCAAGAACTAAATTGTGAAAAAGTGAATCGTATTTGACTTAAATTTAAGGTACAGCTGAGCTCCGTCTTTCTTAATAATTGCCAACACTTGAAAGGTACTAATTATAATTTTGCTTCATTTATTTCTTGCTACTGGTAAACTCATTCGAAATGGTTACTTCTCTTCGTATGCTCCAATCAGCGGCAATCTTACAATTAGATATTTAGCCGAGCATATATTTGCTACAGCGAAATCACCTGCCTTCTTTTACAGAAGAATAAAGCTGATAGAAATTTTCTAAAAAATATAAAAGCCATTGACCTCCCCAAATTTTGACCGCCCCTATGCAATGCATCAGTCAATTTGTAAAAAAAAATAGTGCGAGGCTTGAGTTATCTGAAGGAGTTAAGATAGCTCTTGCCACAGGCTCCAAGTACCCCAGGCTCTGGTGAGGCTATAATGGCGTTGGGGTCAATAATCAAAATTTCATGCTATCTTTACAATGAGCCACTGGAATGATAAAACTAATAAGCAATTTTTTATTCTGATCGATGTGTACGAAGTAATGCAGCTCCTTCATTAATGCAAAATTCTCTTACCAAACTTTAACGTAAAAAGTACACTTTGTGTTGTCCACCAAAACTATGAGGAAACTTCAATTTACTGAGTTGCTGCCTTCCATTCAGGAAATTGGTGCAATCTTTTCTGTGTTTTGAACAATAACGCGCTTTAGTTAGGGTTCTACATATATATTTAGAACATATGTCTTATCAGTTCTTGTAACTGATAAGTTATTTAAATTTGACAATAAATAGTACAATTAAATATTATAAGTCAATAGTATTAATGATATGATTTCAGTGTCAAAAGGCTGATATTTTGGTAGTGGCTATTGGTAAAGCAGAATTAGTTAAAGGTAATTGGGTGAAACCAGGAGCTGTTGTTATCGATTGTGGAATTAATGCAATTCCTGGTAAGTAATTGTAAGAAAATCATCTTCATTTATGAGTCATTGCATGCTATTTAGGTTTTAAATTTGATATAAATTACCCTCATTTTCAAACAAATTTTCTATAAATTGTAAAAGTTTTCATTTCCTCTTATTTATTGTTGTGCTAGAGTTAAATGCGGCTATTTTAACTTGTGTGAAATGGATTTGAATGGTACGATTTAATAATTTTCTTTACCTAAATCATTATCATAGTTTTGTTATTATTATTATTGTTATTTTTACTGATAGATCTTACGAAGAAATCTGGACAACGTCTTGTAGGTGACGTTGCCTACGAAGAAGCAA
>JAZBGY010000276.1:53357-65358 GCA_037414755.1 Lydus trimaculatus | reverse complement strand
GAGCTGCTAATAAATTAATTCATTCAAAATGGAATTTGAAAACAATTAACTTGAAATTAACACGACCTGTTCCAAGGTAGTTCCGATATATTTTTAACTTTTATTCGATATGTTTAAAATAAAATTCAAAATGTCTAGTGATATTGAAATTGCTCGTGCTCACGAACCCAAAAATATCGTCCAGTTAGCTGATGAAATTGGAATAGCACCAGGTGAATTAACAGCTTATGGTACGAAGAAAGCGAAAGTGTCCTTATCAATTTTGGATCGATTAAAATGTCAACCTAATGGCAAATACGTAGTTGTTGCGGGGTAGTTTCACAAAAATTTGTATTATTTTTCTTGATTGTTGTGTTTTTCAGAATTACCCCAACACCTTTGGGTGAGGGAAAGAGTACAACAACTCTAGGTTTAGTGCAAGCTTTAGGTGCCCATAAGAATAGAAATGTTTTTGCTGTATTACGCCAACCTTCACAAGGTCCAACTTTTGGCGTCAAAGGTAATTTCAGACACTATTTTCTGTCATTTCAGTTCATTGTTGACAAGTCAAAAATTTAAGGTGGTGCTGCCGGTGGTGGGTATTCTCAAGTCATTCCAATGGAAGACTTCAATTTACATTTAACTGGTGATATTCATGCAATTACTGCAGCAAATAATCTATTAGCTGCACAATTAGATGCTAGAATGTTTCATGAAGCTACCCAACAAGATAATGCTCTTTATGATCGTCTTGTACCAAAAAATAAAGGTAAAAGGAAATTTTCCGCAATACAATTGAGACGGTTACAACGTTTAGGTATAAATAAAACGGATCCTGATAGTTTAACGCAGGAAGAAAGAACGAAATTTGCAAGATTAAATGTTGATCCAAACCAAGTTGTATGGAGAAGAGGTAAATTTTTCTAAAAAATGGTTCGATATCGTTCAAACTTTTTATCTTTCAAAATTTTTGCAGTTGTTGACATTAATGATAGATATTTGAGAAAGATAACAATCGGCCAATCACCAACTGAAAAAGGTTTGACTCGAGATACCTCATTCTCGATAGCTGTCGCTAGTGAAATTATGGCAATTTTGGCATTGGCTAAAGATTTAAATGATTTTAAAGAACGTCTATCAAAGATGGTTGTGGCATTTGATAAGAATGGCGAACCTGTAACTGCGGATGATTTAGGCATTACTGGTGCTTTAATGGTTTTATTAAAAGATACAGTCGAACCGACATTAATGCAAACCTTAGAAGGTACACCAGCTCTAGTACATGCTGGTCCTTTTGCTAATATAGCACATGGTTGTTCATCAATTTTGGCCGATCAAATCGCTTTAAAATTAGCCGGTGAAGATGGTTTTGTTGTTACAGAGGCAGGATTTGGTTCTGATATAGGTAATTTCTTCTCAATAAAACTTGATTGGTTTACTTACTGTTTTTGCTATAGGAATGGAGAAATTTATAAATATAAAATGTAGAGCCTCAGAACTTAAACCAAATGCCATAGTCCTAGTTGCCACAATTCGTGCTTTGAAAATGCATGGTGGTGGACCAGCAGTTTCAGCAGGAACTCCACTAGCGCCAGAATATACAAATGAAAATCTTGAATTAATACAGAAAGGTCTTCCAAATTTGATTAAACATATTAGCAATGGACAAAAATTTGGTATACCAGTTGTTGTTGCTATTAATCGTTATAGGTTTATAACAGTTTGATTCGAATTAGAATTTTTTCCTAAACATAAGTATATGTTCTAGTACGGATACCGATGCTGAGATGGAAATTGTACGTAAAGGTGCTTTAGCTAATGGTGCATTTGATGCTGTTGTTTGTTCACATTGGACCGATGGTGGTAAAGGTGCACTAGATTTAGCTGATGCTGTAATCGGAGCATGTAATCAATCAAGTTCATTCCGTTTTCTTTACGACTTAAATTTACCACTAGAAGAGAAAATTGAAATTATCGCTAAAGAAATGTATGGTGCTGGTAATGTTACATATGCACCAAACGTTTTAGATAAATTAAAATTATATAAACAACGTGGTTACGGAAATCTACCCATTTGTATGGCGAAAACACAAAATTCCTTAACTGGTAATCCGAGTATTAAAGGTGCACCAAAAGGCTTTACATTAGATATTAATGATATTACTTTATCAGCTGGGGCCGGTTTTGTTATACCTATAGTTGGAGAAGTAAGATAATTGAAAATATTTGAAAAAAAACTATTATTTATGTGTCTATTTATCTATTTAGATTTCATTGATGCCTGGATTACCAACTCGACCAGCTATTTACGATATTGATTTGAATACAGAAACTGGAGTAATTGAAGGACTGTTTTAATGTTTCTAAATTTGACTTAATTGATAGAATTTTTTTTAGTATAAAAAAATTTCAATGATAATAAAATCTTTATCTCTACCACAATCAGTTTTATTTTTTCGCTGATACATCGATCCACTTTTCCTTTTCTGTAGTTATTTGTTTAACCCATTTCCCGCACTCTTATGCAGTAGAGTTGCACAAAATCTGCGGATACTGTATATACCTATAAAATTAGCCAAATTAGCTAATTGTAAGCGAAAAGCGCACTATAAAGTTGAAATCCAGCATTAATCTACTGACTCACTTTCAATTTGATACGTTTTAACTGTTTCCGTATATCATACTTCAATAGATTGTGCTTATTAAAATTTTAAGCTCCTCTCAACACCTGGTTATAGTTATTAAATGATGAAAATTTGAAATGGAAATATTACCATTTAAGCTAATAGTGAGTAGAGCCACCTCTATTATTGAAACATTCATTGGCACGTTTTGGCATGGGTCTAAGGAACCGTTCGATGTTGTCTTGAGGTTGCACTTGACGACTAACAGGCTTATTGGAGGATGGTATAAGTTTCTCAATCGTCGATCCATCATATCACACACATGCTCAATTGTTGAAAGGTCAGAAAATCTAGAAGAGCATGAGAACAAATTCACTCTTGCCACTTCCAACAAATTCAAAGTCACTCTGGTAACCTGTGGACGGGTGTTATCTTGCTGAAAAACAAGCCCAGATTGCTTTCTATATTGGAAAGAAGATGTGGCTCTAGCACTTGTTCTAAGCATTTTCGGGCCGTCATACTTAAAAAAGCAGAAAGCCTCTTTTTCAATTTATTATTTCTTGTTTTGATAATTATTAACTTGTGTAAAAAAAATGTTTTGTACTTATTGTTAGTATAGTTTCAAATCTAACTTATCTCTAGTAAATTCTGCTAAGTTACGAAATAAAAGTGTCAAATCACCTGTTAGTAATTCACTATAAGATAAACTTCTATCAATACTAAATAAATATTTTGGAAAATTCTCAAGTATTAAACTGAAAAAGATAATCAAGATATTGTTTGTGATTGATTACGTTTTGATGTAAAATTCCTATACTATCAATAATAGACAATAACACGTCATCACTAAAATACAATTTTTTATTCTACAATCCCCCTACAAGTATCTATAAATTCTTTTCTGGAATCTATTATCTTATCATAAACTAAAATATAAATTAAGAGGATTTAGTAAGGAAATCGGTTAGTTCATTGCTCTTAACTAAAACGAAAAAATGTGGAAATTAAATTTTATTCTGTTGACAATTTTGGTTTATATTCAACAAATTTCATCCCATGGAATGATGTTGACGCCAATAAATCGTGCTTCATTGTGGCGTCAGGACTGGACACAACCTGCTAATTACGAAGACAATCAATATTTCTGTGGAGGATTCGAGGTATTATTTTTCACTCACTGCGTAAAAAAGCAACAATCAACTAAAGGAATGTAAACAGGTTCAGTATGAGGAAAACGATGGAAAGTGTGGGGTTTGTGGTGATAACTGGGCTGATCCACAACCAAGAAGTAACGAAAACACTGGAATTTATGGTAATGGCATTGTTGTCGAAAATTATACAGCTGGAAGTATTATTGAAACGTCCATTACTTTAACAGCAAATCATTTAGGCACCTTCAGTTACAGGTAAATTTGTTACCAAAAGCAAAAATATTAATCATTAATAAATTTACATATTGGCAAAAACCTTAGTTTGTGCGTTTTAGATGATCCAACACAGCCAGAGAAAGAGGAATGTTTTCAAAATTTACTACTAGAAGATGGTTCATTAGAATACAAAGTCAATGATGATGATTATGAAATTACGAATCATGTTCAATTACCAAAAGGACTAACATGTGAAAGATGTGTGCTTAGATGGCATTATCGTGCGGGAAATTCGTGGGGTGTATGTGACGATGGTACTGAGAGTTTGGGATGTGGACCACAAGAATTTTTCAGATCATGTGCTGATATAAGCATTTTTTGAAACTGATGGAAAATTATTTTGATTTGTTGATAAAAATTGTCTTCCAATAATAAAATAAATGAAAAAATATTAGAAAATGTGTTTTATTTTTGCTTCCTTTATTATTTGTCTAAAACAGTATCTCGATAACTATTTTAAGTACCTACCGAGGCTTCAATTACCTCATCATGTAATCTACTTGTCTCCAGTCACTTAGACCCTGTTCAGACACGACGATCCGCAACTCAATCGCATATCAACCGCAGGAAAACAGATCCGCGCAGTTGTATTACTACAGGATCCAATTAGGTCGTTCAGTTGTAAGGTGGTTTTCGCATGTTGAAAATGTATGCCACTATACTGGCTGACTGAAATGTAGCTTGGATGGCGTTTGTATATCCACGCGGTTTCCGCCGTGTCTGAACAGCTATCAGTTTTCATGCGGTTCCAACCGCGCGGAATCCGCGGTGTCTGAACAGGGTCTAAATGTTCACGAAAAATTGATTATATCCTTGGCCTACCCCTTTTCCTTCTTCTGTGTAATATGAATTCATATCATTTCCAATGTAAATGTTCCTTTTCCATCTCCTTCATATAACCATACCATGATAGTTGTTTCTCCTCGGTTTTGTCCATCACAGTTTCCTCTATGTTCATTCTATCCTTGATGATGTATTCATTTGATCTAAAAGTACGGCATCTTCTCATATAGTTGTCTTCTATGGTATCTATGGAAACCGGCGCTGAGTCATGTGCTAATGTACTTCCGACTAGTGTCTTAAACATCCTTATCTTTCTTTCGTTTCTAATGCTCTTGCTCCATAAAACTAAACTCAGCTTATTTATAATCGTAGCCTTTCTATCTTCCGTAGCACATTCTTTAGTCAATAGTATTCCTAAGCAGATTAGATTAGATTAGATTATAGGAGTCGTTTGGCCATGTAGCCTTCCTGAACTGCGACCACAGTTGATCTATTGTTCTTAACCCTCCATCTATTGATATACTAGGAAATATATCTTTTTAGCAAAGCTAACTATCTCTATGGGAGACTTTTTTGCCACTTCAGCAGGTGATAGTCATACTGCTTAAGCTGACGAGTCTTATGTGGGCCAGTGCGTCACATTTGCATAGTATGTGTTCGGAGGTTTCATTGTCCGATCCACATAATCTACATCGCTCACTGTCTGCTTTGCCCAGTTTTTTGAGATGGTATCTCACTGGGCGGTGCCCAGTTAAGAGTCCCGTTACCAGTCTTAGTTCGTTCCTACTTAGGTCGAGAAGCTTTCTAGCATTTTGAGGCAAATAGTCAATAAACTTTTTTGCCTGTCGCATTCCTGGACATTTTCTCTAGTGCAGCATTTTCATGCTCCATTCCCACGCACAGATTTCCTGCCTTCTGTGGGGCTTGGCTAGCCCACAGAATGGCTCCGGACCTATGAGTGGAGTCATGGCATCTGTTCTCGCAAGGTCGTCGGCTATTTCGTTACTAGCAAGTCCCTGATGCCCTGGCACCCGTGCAAGGATGAGTTTATTGCCCTTAGTCAGTTGTTTCAGAGATTGACGACATTCACAGACGGTTCTCAACTCAAGACTATAAGCTTTTAGAGCTTTCGGAGCCGCCTGGCTGTCTGTCAAGATGTATATTTGTGTGCCTTTGAGGTTTCTTCGTAAAAGAGTTTCAGCTTGCATTATGGTTGGCGACTTTCCCAAGGCTAAGGATGTCCTGTATATTCCTATACCGGTGCCATTGTTCGTTTTAGATCCATCCGTGTACCAGATGGAGGATTTGCAGTTTAATCTGTTTATCCAGGTTCTTGCCCTTTGGCGGTCTTCTATGACCACATCAAAAGGGACTATTCCTAAGTAACTATTACCAGATCCTGTTCATGGTAGCCCACTGCCACCATTTGACTTTTGGCATGTTCGAATCCTCACTCATCAAACAAACATGATACAATGTACCAATAACACTCTACATTTAGAAGTAATTTGTGGAAACGTGCTAAATTTTTTTATGCCTTCATTGAGAATATCATGAAGAATGCTCTCTAATGTACCTTCTATGCTACTTTGCATTATTTTTTATCTAATATACGTGTGCATATTCCTGATAAACTCTTTATTAACTCACAACTTCTCTAGATTGTTGCGGTTTTCAGCGTAATCATTTCATTTATTATTGTTGAATGACTTACCTAATTACGTAAAGATCCACTATATGTGTAGTCATGCAATAGAGACTGTCCGAGTTATTACCAAATTTGTTTCATAACTAGATAAGTAATGAAAGTTAATCTGTAAGTATCCAATTTATGGGATTAGAGGGAGTATAAAAATTGATTTTAGCAAGAGATAAAGTGAATTTTTATTAAAATTCTAGCATGCAACATTGCATAACATTATTTACAAAATAGTTCTAATTTTAGTACAAGAGGTGAACTTTTGGTAAGATTAGATATTATATAATATATATTATATACAATTCATTACAGTCTGTTGAGAATAATAATAATAATAATAATGATTTCTTTTATTTACTTTTATAATTATATAAATCAACATCTAAATGATGAGAAAAATGTTCTAGAAATCATAAAACATGCATTTTAACCATTTCTAATATTTTCTTTATAATTAAATCTAAACATTGTCTCCACTTTTTCTTAATAAATGGATTTTTCAATTATTATTCAACTAACTAATATAGTTTTTGTTTTTATTAAAATAGATGAAAATCCAACCAAATTTGAACATTCAAAAATACACTTAAACTTCTTTATATTTTAAAATATTTGCTATAAATCAATCAATATTAGAATATACTTTTATAATAATAATAATGATAATAATAATAATAATAATAATAGTTAATTATTAATAATTATCCTAGTTTTTTCGCCAGAACTTTTATCACAATTTATAAGCAATTATACTATTTAGGTTTAATCACTAAAATACATATAGAATAAATTAAGTATATAACAATAAATTATGTGACTAGATGAAGAAACGTTGATACGTTGTACATAACGACTGATTGATCAAAATTATTTTCAAAAATTTCAAATCCATCATTTTGATCAAATATTATTTCGCTTTAATTAAGCCTCAAAAACAAAATAAATAAATAAATGCAACAAAAAATTCATAATAAATGCATTGGAAATTAATTAATGATTTTCCTCCTCTTTTGATTTGTTTGTTTTTAATTTAATTTTTAAACAAAAATTTGGCAACCATATAATCCCATTGATCAACAATGGTTATTTTTTTGATAATAATTATTTCATAATAATATTATTATTGACCGAAATTATCTTATCGTTGGTTTATATCTATGTAATTTTAGAGACACTTTACCCGTTACAGTCTTAAGTATGGCCCCCGCTTCATCACCAGATGAATTTTCTAAATTTTGTCCATTAACAGACATTAACAAATCACCTCTCATTATCCTCCCATCAATATCTGCTGTTCCACCATTTATCTATACAATAACACATTTTCATATTTCGTCTGTTTGTGTAAATTTATTTGATAACACTTACAATATCCGCAATATAAACACCTTTACCAGATTTCCTAGCGATAACACTCAAACCTAAACCTTTACCAGGTTTTTTAACTAATTCGATGTCGAGAATTGTATATTCCACTTTTTCAGGCCTATATACAACCATTTTCATCTAACAAATAGAATACATATACGGATTTTGTATATATATATATATATATATAGGAAAAATTATACGATTTTAAATGAAAATCGATGGAAATCTACCTTTGGCAGTGTTTGTCTAAGTGCTTGTGATGCTGTTGTATTTGTGACATCTTTCAATGATGTTCCATTTACATCTAAAATCTGATCACCAGGTTGTAGACGTTTATCTTTCTCAGCAGCAGCTCCTTGGTACACTTCAATTATAACAATACCATTCTATTTGTAATGTAAATAAATAAAAAATATTATTAAAAAATTCAAATAAAAGGATAATGTTTCTTTTATTCATTTATTTATTTACTTACCGGTATTAGAGTATCTTTGCCACCGACAAAAAACAACCCTAAACCTTTATTATCGGTGACAATTTCAATTGTTACATCTTTGCCCGGCGTAATTGGACATGTGGTAAGATCAACTGGAGGTTCTATTTTTATATAATTTATATATATAGAAAAATAATCAATAAAGATGAATTATTTATTTTATTATTGTTGATTGTTACCTGGTATTGGTGTACTGGGACGTGATGGTGGTCCAGTTGGTTTCAATGTTGATAATTTTGCATTTTTATTGATTTCACCACCAGTGGATTGTTGTGATGCTGTCGTTGTTTCATTTGTTGCTATTCCAGATGTTGGTGATGATGATTTTTTACCAGGATTTGATACAACCAATGTTACTAATCCTTCTGTACGTTTCAATAAATTGGCCGCCTATAAGAATTAATCAATAAAATTGCTTGTACAATTAATTTAATATTAACATTATATTATAGACGACAACAACAGTTACCTTATGCATAATTTAAAATTCTACGTTATAACAATAAAAAATAGGAAAGTTTATTTTTGTTCTGGTGTATACAGAAAGGTGTTGTTATCTGGATGTTGTTTTTTTTTATCATGTAAATGTTAGATTATTTAATGAACTAATAATTGTGTAATGTGATGTAGAGGAAAAACTGAAAGTAAAGCTTGTTAGAAAATCAACAAAATATAAATAAGCAAAACTGGCATTAGAATAGAACAAAAATAATTTGGTGTGAAATGTGAATTAGTGAAAATTCAATGTTGTTAAAAAAAATATATTAAAATAAAAACTGACAACGAAACGATATTAGTTATGATAATTTTAAAAAACAGTCCCGACAATTCTAAACAATTAATGTATCATACATATAAAACTCAAAAAGGAAATTATAACTAAAAAGGACGGATATTCACATTATTTCACTTACTATACGTAATTTGTACAAATAAAGAAGAATTTTAAGAATTACAATCTTTAAAATGAGCTCTCTATTCGGTATACTGTCATTTTTAATTCGTCTTCAATAGGAAATGTATGAATTTGAATCTACTAGATGTCCCAGAAAATTGTGTCAAATATATTCACTATTAACATAAAGACAGACGGATGGAAAGCAATAAAGTAACCTTGTTTTTTGTAAAAAATCAATTGCCGTAAATGCATAAACCCATCAAAAAAAAAGACAAAAAAAAAGTAGGTTGTTGTTTTTGTTGACAAAAATTCAAGTTTTAACCATCTGATAATTTCAGTCATGTCGTCCAAGTCCAAAGAAATGGAGTGTAGGTGGGTTTCAACAACACGGGCATTCGCACGAAGGCAAATGCAGCATTTACCCCCCCTGAGACCGAATAAAAATTTCCCAAATTATAATAAAACGCTTTATCTGTTCTAAGATTTTATTACGGGTTACCTTCGGCCCATGATATGATAACCGACATTCAAATCATCACACGTTCTTATTTTATCGATTTTTTAAAAAGCCCAATATTCAGAAAAATGTATAGGAAAATCGGCCTATCGTATCGAAATCAAAACAAATCGTCGATTTCAATAAATCATCTGCAGGTGTTCAAAACAACTGTCTTCAGCTTGATTAAGATTTAAATGGACGGTTTCGCAATCGATTTGCGCAAATATTTCTATTTTTCCGAAAAATAACATAACGAATTAAGTATAAAATCAATTATTTTTGTCTAAATTGTTACTTTTGCGTATAAAAAACAACGTACAGAAGATTTTTGTGATCTAGGCTGTAAAGGCTAGTCTCCACACGGACAGATTTGTGTTGTTAGCCACACTTGCAATATATTGCCGGCTAAATGTATCCAAATGTAGACTTAGCCTTTATATCAAAAAATAATAAAATTAAAGGGACTTTATCCTCCATAATGTCAGTTCAAAATGGCTCAGCTTAATCCACAACATACTGTTTGCCGGTCAGACTGTATCTCCGTTTAATCCGATCTTGCAACGAAAATTTTTGTTTTTGGAATTTACCGGCACACGCATAAAATTAATATTCAAAACTGAAATTAAATAAACTTAACCGCTAGAATAAAGTAGTATTTCTTTAATTGGTTTGATTAAAAATACCTTTACTTGAAATGAAACAATAAATAAAAAAATAAATTCAAGTAAGAAACTCAAAATGAGATACTCGTTGCAAAAACAAGCAACTTGAATTTAAAATTTTCACTCAACTGGCTAATATAAAAAGAAAACATTAAAATATTTGCCACAATTTCCTGATTGTTCCGGAAATGGTATTGATTAAAAAACTACAATCTTATAGAAGATAATTTTTATGTAAGGCTGATATAAAGAAAATACATTTATTCCTAACAAATTATCCGAAAATATTTTTAAGTGATTAGGTAGAAAAAATCCAATCTTGTTTTGTGAAGTGATGAATCATTTCCCGTTAATTAACAAAAAAAAATTGTTTCTTAAAGCAAAGAGAAAAAATGCTACAGTAAGTCAGGAAAAAGTAAATATGCAAATGCAAATCAAGACTTCATCCATTTTTACTGCTTGATTGGTTCCACCAACTTTATAAGATGACGACATTTTATAAATTTGAAATTCTCATTTAATCACTTGACATACTTTTTCTTGTCTCGTCCATTTAATTATTTACATGCCTGAATAGAGAGGGTTGTTTCAAGGAACTAATTTTTAAATTGTTATGTAAAATTTCAAAAAAATACATTTTTCCTAAACCCTTTATGTAAAATTTCTACTTCTCAATTTTCATGTAAAGTAAAGCGGTGAAGCTTTCGATAACGAAATGGAAAAGCACTTACTGGACGAAACAAGCTGAACTAAAATGAGATTTAGGCAACGGATGAAGATTATAGGATTGTAACAGGAAATTATGTTGAAAAATACACGTAAATATTGATTTCAGAGTTCAAATAATCAATAATATAGATACGAATTATCGAGACTGTTTGATTTATATTAAATACTTACTGTGTCATAATTGGAGCCAACTAAAGAATCTTTATTAACAGCCAGAATCATTTCTCCAATTTCTAGGCCGGCCTTTAGTTTTTGAGAAAAATTGAAAAAAAAAACAAACAAACAAAACAAAAACACAAGAGCTTTAATATTTTGAAAAAAGATGTTTTCGATTAAAAAAGCCTACAAAAGCAATTCAATTACCTTTTCTGCAGAACTACCCTCTTGGATATCCGATATAAAGATACCTTGTCCCACTTCCGCATGCTTGCCCTCAATTATCATAATACCTAAGCTCTGGTTACCCTATGTGGGATATTATAAAATATCAAAAAATTAACCCCCAAAATCAAGAAGCATTAGATTAATCAAACAAGTGTTATATAGTGATTTTTTTTTTAAGAACAAAAAAAAACAGTGCCAAAAATCATGTGGCATGTGTGTTGGTGTAATTTTAAATATTAAAAAATTATGGTAAAAAAACATACCTTTTTGATAGTGACCGTGCGAACATTCGGGTAGTTACTACTGAACTGTTCCTCGGTAGCCTGTAGCAACAAAAAGAAATCTCAAACAACACACAGCAAAACATGCGACCAAAAAGGAAAAAAAATAATTAAACAGAACAAATGGAATTTTTTTTTAATATCTTTTTCAGTCCCCTATCATCATTCT